>JANHQD010002347.1:0-46775 GCA_024721195.1 Marasmius sp. AFHP31
GCCTTCGACTTGAGAGAAACCTTTGGCAACAAGCCTTGCTTTCTTACGACCGTTAGTTTTAACGTCGAAGACCCATCTATTTCTGATGGCTTTGCGTCCCTTAGGAAGGTCGCATAATTCGAAGACCTTGCGCTTGCGAAGTGCCTCAAGTTCTTCGCGGCAAGCAGCCTTCCATTCCTTCTGTTGCGCTTCAGGCAACTTCATAATATCACGGAGTGTCCATTCTCTGATGTTAGCTAACTCAGGAATATCGGACGTTGGAAGCGAATCGTGTACTGGAACGGCATTGTTCAACAAGTAAATCACGAATCCTACTCCCCCTTCATGGGTAAGTCTTTCGACTACGCTTTCACCCCCTTGCGACTCAGTGCTTCCACTGGGTTCTGGAGCAGGCGGAGGCGGAAGTGGACCAGGAATCACACCCTTTTTACCACCTTTGCCTTTCCTGGACTTTGATGAGCCAGGATGATCAACTTTATGCGACGGTGCGATATCACCAGTGATCTTTCTCCAAGATTTCTTGTTTTCTAAGTCGCGAACAATTTGTGAGGGTTTATTCGGGTTCCGCTTTTCACCGAATATACTACCAGGTTGCGTAGTACCCGTCCGAAGCCTCGAAGATCGACGTGGACCTTCCGCCGCTGGTTGAGGTGGAGGTACAGGAACGTCGGCTTTGCCTGTAGGCGACGGAGGACCAGATGGAGGTAACGGTTGTTCCTCAGCCTGTTTAGGGCTACCTGCCGGTTCGTCAACTGGAGGTCCTGGTCTCTTTTGAAGGTTTCGGGAGCGACTTTTGAGATTTCGGGACGGAGCATCGTCGCTACTATCATCAGAGTCATTATCTTCCGAAGGAAAGTTGGGATTTTCACCCAAAGTAAAACGTTCACCATCCACTGGTGTTACGCCACGAGTTTTCGCATCAGGACATCTGGGATACAGAGTCTCATCGAACAGTGCAGTAGTACCTTTGAAAATAGAGTTGTTGCTTCGCATGAAGAGGAATCCTTTCATCCCTTCTTGATAACCGATGAATGTCATCAACTCAGAGCGAGGAGCGAGCTTATTGGTACGTTTGTTGTCGGGTATGAAGACATACGCTGCACAACCCATAACTCGGAAGTGTGAAACATCCGGTGCCTTTCCGTACATCATCTCAAACGGAGTTTTCCAACCTAAACGTTGCACAGGAGTTCGATTGTAGAGGTGAATGGCATGTTGGTGACAAAATTCCCACCAGGACTGAGGCATACAAGCTTCAAAGCGAAGAGCCTGAGCCTTCTCAGTGATCGTCCTGTTGAATCGTTCAGCGCGACCATTCTGTTGAGGAGTATATGGTACGCTCTGTGCAACTGCAATCCCATGCTCCTTGAGTAGCTCATCAAATTCGTTGCCTTTGTATTCTCCCCCTTCATCCGACATCCATTGCTTGATGGTAGTATCAAATTGTGTTTTAACCATAGCAATGAAGTGCCTAAGCGCTTCAAGGGCATCGGATTTCCGACGTAGGAGAGTAGACCACGCATGTGAAGTGCAGTCATCAACAAAAGAGATGTAGTACTTGTACCGGTGATATGATTCAACCGGAAACTGCTTCAGATCCGAATGAATAAGGTCAAACGGTTTAGCAGCTCGAGACTTAGAGTTGGGAAACGATTTCTCATGCATCTTGCCTTCAGCACAACCACGACATAGAGGAGTCTTACTGGTGCGCATCTTAAGGTCAAGTGGGAAATTCTGTGTATGTTTCCGAGCTTTATTCAGGGCTTTGTCCGAAGGATGTCCGAAACGCCTGTGCTCAATGTCATAGTCAACGTTGTAAACGATAGACTTGGCCAATAAACTCTCAGCAGAAGCTTTTCGTGAGTAGACCCAATAAACGGTTTGACCAGGCATATGAGGATAGCAAACAAGCGATTGATTTCGCTGTGATGAGTAGAAGGCTAACTTCTTCGCGTTTCCACAAATAGAAAGTCCATCTTGAAGGAACTCACCCAAGGATAGTAGTCGTATATCCAACTGAGGTATGTAATAAACAGGATAGAGACGTGAAATACGCTCTGATATCTTCCCGTCTTGTCCTTCGACACTATGCTTAATGAAGACAGTTCCTTTACCCTTTATTTGTATAGGGTTGTTCTTATCGGCAGTATTTACCATTGAACCATTATCGAGGGGCTGATAATCAGCAAAGTCATTCATATCATGAGTAAAGTGCGATGAAGCACCGGAATCTAATAGCCAGCCCTGTGCGCTACTGGACTTCTTTCCCTTACACTGAGTACAGCCAACGAAATGATTGTTCAACACATAAGTATAATGTACAAGTGACTCCAGGTCACTACCACGACTACGAAAGCGGCTACTGATAGAAACTAATCGAGAGCAACGCTGTGAAGTGGTATCAGTGTTGGGTAACAGATCAAGATAAGGGACTAACGGGTCATCGTAGAAAGATCCAAGAGAGACGTTGTCCGGAACGTCCTCTTCTACCCCTGCAGCTTCGGCAATGTCGTCGTCAACATCATCACCGAATAGAGAAGTTAGGTCATTACCATCTCCCATGTCTACATCCTCATCAACTTCATCAGGACCAACGCTACGAGAACGTTTAGAAGAAGAAGAAGAGCTGTATCCGGGTCCGTCATCGTCCTCTAGAGTACACTTGGACGAGGACGCGACAGCGCCAATACGTTCCTGGATGGAGGTGCGGGCCTTGCTCGCCGATTGGTCTGAGCGGCAGACCTCGGACGCCACGACATCTTCGAGCGGTTTAAGGTACCATGCCGTCTTGGGTACACCGATTCTGTCAGCAAGTGAGCGGGATTCATGAACATCTTGAAACACTGACTCCGAAGGTTTGAAGCCTCTGAACTTCTGCATAACAACAGGGTTCTTCTTCTTCGGTGGAGGTGGAGGGGTGAGAGTGCTGTCGCACGATTCGTCCCAGAAACCTTTAAACATTGCAGGAGGTGGAGATCCCCTAGCACGGCTAGAAGGGAGGCGTGTAGCAGCCTTGAAGTTGAAATCGGGATACGTTTCGTCCCAAGTGCTTGGAGGAATATAACCTGCCCATGGATCGTGACTAGTCGGGAGAGGGTAGGTGTTTTCTGATGCAATCTCAGCACGAAGAGACTGCTCGATCGCATTCAATGTGACTCGATCCTTGCGCTTTGTGACGGAGGAGAAGGGAGGGGTGATGGTACTCGCCACGGAGGCAAAGTGAGAATGACCATGAGGGCGGTTGCCACTGCGATTGCCACCAGAATTGCCAGCATCCCTATCGATGCCACCACCCGTACCTTGCTGCTGCTGCTTCTTCTTCTTACCCTTGTCTTGGTTCAAAGGAGGAGCACGCTGCTGTTGATTGTTCTGCTGCTGCTGCTGCCCACACTGTTGTTGACGCTGTGGAGGGTGAGGGCACTGCTGCTGCTGGAACGAGGGAGCGTTGGTCCCACCACGTTTGACCGCAGTGAGTCGACCGGCGAACTGAGGGTTGAGACGCTCATATTCAACCATGATGGCGTCCTGGACGCGGTCGAGGGTGAGGATTGGTTTCTCGTATCCTGTCGAGCTATTGGAGGAGCCGGAGCTGCTACTTCCCGATTTCTTGCTAGCTTTATCATCACCATCGTTGACTTCTCCAAGGTGCGAATAGTCATGCAAACACTTGGAGGCAGCCGCTTCCCAGACTTTCGGGATTGCTTGGACGAGGATGAGAGCTTTGATAAGCTCAGGGATGTTGACACCAACCGTGTCAAGGCGCTCGAAGTAGGACTTCAACTTGGCAATACTGCCAAGGGGATTCTGCTGGTTAAGCGTGAAGGTGACGGTCTTTAGGAAGTCGCCATAGATGACAGAGAGGCTTGGGGAACCATGGATGTTGTCCAACTTCTTCCAGGCATCGCAAGCCTTCATGCCTTTGATGACATCGAACTGCTCTTTGACCATAGTGAGACTGAAGAACCCCATCAACTGTTGGTTGTTCTGCCTCCACTGGTTAAGCTGCAGATTGTAGATTGCAAGCTGAGCTTCGCTGGGGTCACCATAGACAGTGACTCTGTCATCGCCCTCGCCAGTAGTGGCGGCAGGACCACAAGGCATTTCTGGCTCGGCTTCGACACCGGTGAGGTTGTCATATAGCTTTTCAGCCATGGCGACACCTTCAAAGGTAGGTTTATACCACTGAATGAAGAAGGTACCGTCGAATTTCTTCTCGAAGACTTTCTTGAGATCGAACATATTGTTGGATTTGGAAGATTTGGGTTTGGATCTGTGAAAAGACAGCATTAGCATGCGTCTAATCAAAACACAGGGTAAGCAGCCATGATGGGCGCTATGCTCAATGATGAGCACTGGATCCATTAGATCCGATGTCGTCGAAGGATGATACATCAATGCCATAAATCGAACACTCAAGGAAGAGGTTGATGGCATATACAGACGTAGCCTAGTTAGCCATTGACAGCAGCCTGTGAGGGCGCTCGTCATCGACTAGCAACAGCAGCCACAAGGGCGCTCGTTGTTGACAGCAGCCATAACGGCGCTCATCAATGTAGTAGGGCTAACCGGGTCCCATAACCTGTAGAGCCGGCATGACGCCTAGCGCAGTGGACTACTACATTACTACAACTACTACTTACCAGGAGAGTTGAGAGAGTTATAGAGGCGAGACGTAGAAGCTCAAGCACACTGTAGATTCACGTAGAGAACTACCAGCTTATATACATGTAGAATGAATATAACTACCATAAAGAGATATCTAATAGAAATTGTACATATGGAGCATATAGAACAATGGAACAGTATTGGAGTACTGTCCCGCATAGTCATACTGTGGGAGAAGTGAACCGGGACTGATTATGATCTAGGCGGCGGATTCAACACTGGGGATGATTGGCTGGCGTGTTCCAAGGTCGGCGAGGAATGGAAAGATTGCCACCGTTGGACGGGAGCATCGAAGGATGACCCTGAGGCGTATGAGCGGGAAATGGAAGGTGAGTTTGGGTGTGGACAGTTGAATCGGACAGGTGGGAAGCGCCCGGCGAGGAGAATGAGGGCAAATTGTACAATGAGTCGTGGTGAGAGATTGGGGGGTTCTGGTGTTGGTGAAGAGCGAGTGAGCCTCCGCCGTAGAAGGGGAACGGTGAGGGATAACCCGGATCATGCGCATGAGACGTAGGCTTAACACTGTGCGGGGAATACGTGACATTGGCAGAGTATGCTGAGTTGAAGGGATTGGTGGCCGCAGGCGTGGAGTAGGAAGTTGCAGGGTACGCTGTGCCATTGTAAAGCATGTTCACAGGGGCGGTTGTGCGGACCTGGGACGCCCCTGACCAGCCGGTATTCTGAGTAGCACCGAGATCGTATCTGGGTGCATTTGCAATGGTACTGACACCTGGGTAAGCAACCGAAGCGGTATAACCCAAGTCCATTGTACTTCTGGTGAGATCACTGGCCGAGTTGGCGATTTCAGCACTGTTGTACACGTGGAAGGGCAATGTGTCGAAATAGGTTGCCGCCACTGTATTGGGTGACAATTCAATCCATCCTTGCGACTTGGGATGGCTGGATGATAGTCCAGACGTGGTAGGGAATGCCATGTTTACAGCACGCGAAGCGACCGGCACATCTCCCAACAAGGGGTATGCGGGGCGTGGGGGATAAGGATATGGTGGTTGCTTGCTATGGTAGTAGGGTGGATGGAGTTGCGAATGGTACCCTTGGGGTGGGTGAGAGTACTTGAGGGGGATCGGGGGATGCAAGTTGACCGGATATGGGAAGGGCCGAAACCTCGTTGGAAGCGGTTGTACAAGTTGAGAATTTTGTCCATCCATCGCTAGGTCATGATCATTGGTGGCATTATTCTTGCGACAAAGGTCCTGCAAACATGTGAGTAAAGCTCACGTTAAGACAGGAAGATCAACAACGCACTGGTTCTGGATCGTTTCTCGCAATGCCCTCATATCCCATATTCCTCTTCTGATGCTTGTTAGCAATGCGATCCGAGTTGATGGTGGGTCCGTCTTCTCTGGAGGTTATCTGGCCTTGATTACTGGTCATAGATGTTGGGTCCTCATCCAGTTGTTGGTCCATCCTATCCAATAGACACTCGGAGCTGTCGCTGGTGACAGATCCGTCAAGGCTGTCGGAGTGCTCTGCACCACGGTAAGAGCAAGAACGAACGAATGGGAATCGAACACACCTTGAGAAACTTCCATCAAACAATCGGAATGGTGGATGGGTTGAAAGATGTAATCATCATATCCAAGGTGTTGAGCGAAATCATTAGTTGTTGTGTCGAAACCTCGGAGTAGTTGATATTGGTGAATCAGCTTGTAGTGGTTGATCTCCCGAGATTCTTTGCACAGACGCGAGAGTTCAAGCTTGATAGGAAGGCCGAAGTCAGTACATGATTCGGGTGAAAGTCGATGTTGACCGTCCTCGTGGAAAGACCAGAAGTGGAGACGTGATGTTTTGCCGTTGGAGAGGCCGGGGGGAGGTGGATAGACAAAAAGGTAGATTGGCTGTTGGTGTCGTCGCTGGGATTTGGAAGGGGATATATCAGGGTAGCCATACAAGAACGCACGCCTGCAAACAAGCTCTGGAACATGTTAGCCAGTGGAAGAGGAAACACAAAACAACGACGCACCGCAAACACTCAGATCGTCATCCAACGATATTCTACAAGATTGAAAGGTGTTTAATGATTGGGAAAGCCAGGCTTCTCCTGTGTGCGAATTCAACCACAACTTGAGCCTGTCTCCATCTTCTTCAAGTCGGAATCTACTCATGTATTATTCGATAGAGTGGCCTGTGATTTTTTAAGGATATTCACCTTGTCAATCCATTTTTCCATGCTTTCCTCTCTGTAAAACCCTGGAAATTTGTCCAGACATTGTTTGCGACGGCAATGGGGGTTGCGGTCAAAGTGGAGAAGATGGTCGGCTGATCGAATTCAGGCACACCTTTGTCATCGTCATCGCCATCCCACCACATATTCAGCAGAAACACCCGATCAACTTCCTCCGACTTTAGACTCGCCAGGAAGCGCAGGAAAACATCTTCTTGGAGCATTTCCGCGGTCAAAGGTAGTTTCTCCAATTCTACCTCCTCCACCATCCAGCTGATGCGTAACATTGGCCCCTCTGGACCTTGACAGATCACTCCTCGCGCAGAATCCACCCACAGCTCCCTCCTCAAGCAATTCAATTTCCTCTATAATTGCATGATCAAACTGTTCCATTTCACTGCTTTTGCTACTTACACACAGACAATAGACGTATATCCCACCACGCCATCCCAAACTCCTCTCAAAGTGCGAGATCGGCAAAAGGCCTGCAGAAAACATCAACTTGACAACTGGGATCACCATGCACATACACTCTTACCATGCCAAAGAAGTAGTGACGGAACCGTTCCGACGTCAACAGCAAACACCTGGGCAGACGACTTGGACGAACTAAATCGTTGTCAGAACGGAGGCAAATCTGAAGCTCAACTGGGCGTACCGCACTTGCGAAAACTTCCGAAAATCCTTCTCGAAGGCCTATAATCAAATTGTCGCCTTTGTTCACTCTGCCTAGAGAGAGTAAAAACTCACCTTGCGTGCATCCGGCCCTCTATACGTCACGGATGTGAACCTACCCTCTGTCCCAATCACCTCTACAGCACAAATGGTTTTGTCCACTTTTGGTTCGTAGCACCACCATGCTTCCCGAGGATATTCGGTGACACAGACATCCTCAAGCCGGTAAAAGTCACCACTCTTGACGTTCCGATACTGGATGAAGGGTATGTGTAAGCCCATGAGCTCTCTGATTTCTGGTTAAATAACTCACATCGTCAAATTCAGTGGGTTCCTTCTCTTCTCGTTGAATAATCTGGTTAACCTGGTTTCCTTGAACGTGAACCACCATTGTCGAAGTCAAGGGCGAGTTGGATTCTTGGTTTGCTGCTCTATGTCCGTTAGCGGAGGACGAAGTTATCATTTCAGTTCTTGTGCGGCCCGTGTAATAGTTGTGTTGGTCGCCTTGAACGTGGCTGAAGATTCCACCAGAGATCGAAGGGTTTTGCGCATTTGAGAAGAACGCAGACATATATGCCGAGGGAGAAGGATAGATAAACCTGCAGGGAGGTGTGGGGGGTGCTGGGGTATGGAGGAACAACGAACGATGTGATAAGATGAACCGATATATATATATATCTCAAGCCATCAAGCTGTTTACACGCCTTTGAACAAAAATATCCAACCCAGAACCACGCCCGTTCCAGCCTCACATCAGATACGCCGTGATGCCTCTCAACAGCCTGCCAATTTGACCCTTCCTGTACTTTCTGTTTGTTCCCCCCTCCCACTTTTTCGGTCCTCACGAACTCCCATTCCGAGCCATCTTACACTCGTAGACCATCGAGTCACCCAATATCCTTTGCTCACGGATGCCGAGTTCAGCCTTCGATAACAAAACTCATACGAGCGCTATTCGAAGCTCTCATGGGTCATGCCATTCTTGATGTGAAACCCAGATTAGTATGCTGTAGAGCACCGGCGCTGATTTTCATCTATCTCTGGATGATCATCTGTATAACGGACACTCACCGTGGTGATACTCGCCGAGAACAGACTCCTGTCATGTCCATTGGAGGAGCCCATGTCCCACTCGTTCCAATCAAACTCGCACGCAAACTCCTTTCGTATTTCAATCTCCCGGAGATCTGGCTTGTCACGCGTCAGAACTGAAGAAACTCCATCCGGACTGGGCTTCAGTAAAGAATTCACTCAGTACCACAGCTTGAGCGAGGCGCTCGAGTGTCACTTACGAGTCGAGTCAGGGTGTTCATCACGGCAGGGGCTATCTGTTCATAGAGAATATGATCCCAGGATCGGGGGGCGAGCGGGAGCGTATCAGCACAGTGTATGGTATATGCGGGTTCTCATGTAGTATACCGTTTGACTGACCCGAGAGCAATCCAGATAGCGAGATTAAAGCCTCGAAAGCATTCTTGAGGCACGTTGATTCTGCGATTCTGTTCATGAGAACTTTTTCTCTTGGGTTAGCCGTTAGGCAGAACCGTGTTGAGCTTGTCAACGTTGACGAGGTCCAACACTGAGTGAAGTAAAGAGTGAGCATCATATAGCTCGAATCCAAGCCACCCTAGCTTCCTTCCTCCTCGAGTACCACAAGTAGCAGGCGTAATGGGATTCTCGTTCTGAGTTCGGATTCGTCGGCGAGTCATGATCACTTGATAAATGGGAAGAGCAACCCAACCCAACGCGTACTTCGTTGCTTGAGCCCTCGAATGTGTTGCCAAAGGTTTATGTTGTTGGATTAGTAGCAAAACAGGCACCCTGAAAGCACTCAGAAATGGTGATACGAGGTTTTTGGACAAGTGGTAGACGCCCTGAGCTTCGAGAATTCGGGCTTGTGGCCGCAGTGCGGATTCAAATCGTGAGCGGCGGCAATAGGAACATGGGTTGATTTCGTCAGTATGTTTTGAGAGTAGAGTCGGGCCTGAATTTGATGTTCTCGAGAGATTCCCGCTACTGTTAAGGAGCTGGGTTTTGACAAAACTGGCAGTTTGCGTTGCCCGGCAGGTATCGATCACCTCCGAACATGACTTTCTACCCACGCTCCCGATTTTTTACTCACGATCACGATGTCGATTTACTTGTATTGCGGCCCGATGGACCACCAGTAAACCAAATACCATAGAGGAGTATCTACCATCATGACAACAGCACTCAGTCCCTGCTCGAATGACCCTGCCCTTGCCCGACTCGTCCTGCTGACGGTTTCCATACCCAAGACCAGTGCCATACATCTGCCATTGCATGGATTGGGCCTGGCACCGTAATTACCACTCGAATTCTTGCCAAAACAGTGCGAGAGACCAAGAGGTGTTGACAGATAAATGGTGGAAGGAAGGAAGCAAGGCTAGGAAAGCCAGACAACAGAACTCCCCGAGTGTTGCGAGCCATGACAAATCCCATGCAGTCCTGTGATCGAGGATTTTGCCACAATATGTGTTGTTTCAGCCCGGGTTTGGATTCTTGAAAAGGTTGCTACTGGAGAGGGGGGGTTCTCCCCCAGCAGGGGGATCAGAACCGTCTAATGTTTGGTCGAGGCCTTTGTAACATTTTCGTGAACCTGTCTTCTCATATGAGGCCCTGAAGGCAGACAGTAGCGGGCCGTGCCGCTTGCCGGCACCTTGCGTTATACTCAAGTGCGACAACAAGAAAAAGTGCTTCCATAGTTGGTGGTCGTCAGGGACAACGAGCAAACAAGCTTTGTCAGCGGCCGCGACGTTGACCATAACCACCACCACCACCATGACTCGGCTCTCACGGTCAGCGATCATAATTCATAATTTGTAGATCGAATGCAATCTCCAGCTTCTCTTTCTCCTTCACGGGACATCATTGGTACATCGGGTTCACAAACATTCCTTTCAATTCGAAATCACAACAGCAAACACAAACTAATTCACCTGGAAACTCAGAGGAGTGGTTTGAGATGTTCCAAGAGGGAACCCGGTTAGTCCTCGGGTGCCTTCTGCTGTGGATGAACCTGCTGGGATGCGCAATGCTAGTGAGCATAGATAGACGATGATTTAACATAGGTGAGTATGTCTTGGCTATCTGATCATGTTCAGCGCTGACCCTTGCCTCTCTATCAAGCATATCCTGACCTCTTCAAAGCCTGAGGGACCGAATGCAAGAATCCGGTGAACATCGACGAGCAGAGTCAAACTAGAGATTCCCCGCTTTTCATCCCGGCCCCCCAGAGCACTATTTGGGCTCCCCTCTCCTCGTTCAGAGAGGCCGAAGCTCACGTGTGCGTACCAGCAACCATCCTGAGAGCTTTCGACTGACCAGATTAACGCTTCAGACCCATATCTCTGTAGCCATTGGCATAGATACTGCCGGTCGTTGTTCAAATGTTGAACGTTTCAAAACTTCGAGTCGAACCCTCACGAACCAGCAATTTGATTGATCTCGTTTGGATCCCCCTTACACTCTCGTTTGAGCCCAAAGCAATTGCTGAACGAATTTCAAGGAGGCTGTGTTTTCGACCTCGGGAGTGCCTCGACAAGAAGGGAAAGGCTTGTCTGTGGCTGCGAATGCTGTTTCTAATCGGAGAAATAAACTGATTGAGTTGAGCAACGGGGTTACGCAGGGCTCGCAGGTACTTACACTGCTCCCTTGTCAAGCTCAAATTCACTTATTTTGCTCCCTTGGATAGTCACGACGGTTTCTCGTTCCCTATATCATTCCAAGCCTGTATCTTCCTTGGTAAACGGAACCTGAAACTGTGTTGTACGAAAATTTGGTGCCTTACCGTATGTTCTTTCGCCGTGGACAGCGCCAGTGCTGCTCAAGACGACCCAACTCGCCCTCAGCCCTCTCGATGTCTCACTGATATTGAGAAAGCTTCATAGCGAAGCTCTCAACACCAACAGTTCTATAGATATAATGAGCAGGCATCGCTAACATTAGTGCAAGACTGATGCCCGAGCGCTGATCGCCATGGGCTTTATAGACATTTCATCGCCAAAAGAAACGATAAATCTTTGTGGTTGACGTTAAAGGAGAGAAACCATGACCTAGAACGCTGCGATCATGGACCCACATGAGTCCACGGTTCTGCCTTGTGGACCCGAAATATAACCCCACAGATTGGCCTTCCTCTCTCCAGCGGTTCGAACTGAGCGATGAGCTTGGTAACCATACGGTATAGTTGATATGGGATGCCTCGGATGTGCTTCTAGCATCAAGTGCCTCCCCAGCGCGCATGATGAATAGCAGGTCTTACCATTCGTCGGAGGCTGGTAGCACGCCGTAATTTGGTACGCACAACAATGTATGAGTCTAGGGAAGTGCGTTAGAGGCAATAGTAGGTGAGGGCGCATTTGAAGTGAGTTTTGAACCTCTTCATCTCCGATTTCGGTCATTCTACGGTTGCGTTGCCTACTGACGGCTCTCAAACAGACTGCTCTATCAACTTCCGCGGACCGCTGGTGCTCAAGAGCTCGAAAACTATTCCGTTGTTTTGCGTCCTTCAGGTAGATATGGGATGGGAGGCGAGGTGGCGGTTGGCCTTTTATGATATCGAGCATCCCTGATTATCGGAGGGATGGGCTTCTGAGGAGTCAACTCAGAATTGTAAAGCTCGAATCCTACTGACCTGGTTATGAATATCCCCGTGGTTTCAAGGAGAGAAACCATTCACTGAGACGTCGCGATCATGGACCCACATGAGTCCATGGTTCTCTTTCGTGGCCCTAGAATACTACCTCCTTACGATTTGGTTGTCCTTATCAGCGGTTTGTACTTATCAATGTGCTTGGTGGTTACGTGTCTCGCTATAGGATGCCCCAAATGCGCTTCGCGCATCGAGTGCCCCACCAGATCGCATGGTTGATGGCAAGTCTTGCGGTTCCTCAGGGCTCGTAACACGCCGAACGGAAAGTTCTTCTGATATGCACTGTGTTGTATAACTCTGCGGCAGTACATTCGAAGTAATACTCCCGTTTACAGAGGGATTGAAACTTCAAAGATACTTCCGTCGACTGACAGCAATGAGTGGGTAGTGGATGATTAGAATCCTTGAAACGCACCTTTTCGGCCTCTCCGTGCCTAATCGCGAGGTAATCAACGCTAATCTTGACCGGGATGTCAGAATCTGTCGTCTCAAAACGAGAGAACACATGAAACTCCTAGAAGGCTTGGGTGTTATGGGTTGACTCGGATGATACGTTGTTGACTTACGAAATTTGGTATATCCGTGACAGGCCGAAAGTTGTAAGAGTATCATCTTAGAGGCTCGAGATGGTACGAATCACGATAAAACGGCATCCGACGAGCTGGCTGTCTCAATGCCGGTATGAGATGAATGGCAATGATGCATCAAAAAGCAATGTGACCTACCAATTCGTTGCCGTATCAGAAGAAGAAGAATACGAATGGAGCTCGTCTGTGTTGTCTTGCTTATAGGCAGCGAGATTCATGTGGGAATCAAGAAGAGTTTCCATGGCACGTCGATGTCGACGACTTGCTCTGGTGAGCCGGAATCAGAACCTATGGGTTGAGCCTGCGAAGGCCAATGCCACCGCAGATACCGAACTCCGAGCTGCTACTCTTGAGGGGTATCGTTCAAGTAGGCGGTTAAACGAAGTAAAATGGTTGTTGTAATCGTCCACAAGAGATGTAGTATTGATGCTTCAGAACGCCCAACGAGCTACGAAAGCTTTTAGCGTAAATACAAGAAGCGAAGCACGACGACACACGATAAGCACCGGGTCTCGCACAAAGCTTTCACGAGAATGAAAGGTTCTGTGCTTGGGAGTCCGCCGGTTTGAGCCTGAAGAGCGCTTGGGATTGATCTTCGTGCGGCCGACACTCAGATGGGTGGTGCGGCAGCTTGGAGGAGAGTAGTGAGGGTGGCAGTTAGAACGGAAGGCGCCGTATTCGCCGTATCCAGGAGAGTGGGTGGTGCAGGCAAGGGTTCGTTGCTGAAGACCGCAATATCGTTGGGTGGTTGCATTTGAAGTGAGTATCGTTACCGTAGCACTATGGGAATAGGTTATAACTCACCAACAACGCCTCTAGTCCAACTTCTGGTTAGCCTTCAAACCGGACGAATTACCCTCTGAACCCTCCTTGTCAAGGGTTTACAGATACGCCGTCCAACGTCGGGGTTGTGGAATTCGGGGACGCCATGACTATACCTGGCCTGGGTACCAGACTCCACTTTTCTCGCTGACCGTTTCAATCCCGATTATGCTGGCTTTGGCGCTGAGAAGAGTGGCAAGCTTGATGCGAGGGTGTTGCTTGTAGATTTGTGGTGGAGATTGCACGTAGCGAGGAACATGGATTTGTCAGCGACCGCGACGTTGATCAAGACCACCACTCGCAATATTCCTCAGACCTCTTTAATCGTCATTGTTTCGCTCAACTAGCGCAGAAGTCCTCGGAGATCCTACTTGTTATCGACTGAAAGCACGGAGAAACAACGTGATGGGAGGGCTCAAGGTGATGGTGAGTACCGTTATTGTGAATATTTCCTAGGCTCATCTTTGCCCTCAGATGAACCACACACATCTTTCAATGTCGGCCATCCAAAAATCTCCAAAACATCTCCAACCACTCTTTCCGGTCAATCACCTTCTCAGCCTTTCAAACATCTACCGACGCCTGCCTAGAATTTACGCTTATAATTCCACCCTCCTAATACTTCGACCAACGCCGTTTTGACAACCATGCGCTGTAAACGCCAAAGGAAATTAACATCATGTCCATCTCTTCGCATGACGGTCAACCTTGCTATGCTCCGACTCGGTTCACTGGACAATAATCGACTGTGCACGACTGTTTCCGGCCCTTATCCGTACCTACAAGCCTTGTCGTTCTTCCACCCAATTTCGCGGAAAGGCTACGGAAGCTCTGGTCCCCGCACGCCCTATATCTAGGGTATCACCATCTCCAACCCCTCAACTGACTTCGGCCGATGATCAGGATCGGAAAGCTCGTAGGTGTGCGCCATTCCTATGAACATGCTTCACACTCATTCATGCCTTCAGTCAAGCTAGATGCGTCTCTTCAAGAACTATTAGCATGAAAATCTTCAAGTCAACCCCGCCAGTGCCGTTTACTTGTCTGCCTGTCCAATCCGCTTCCTCTCACCCACAACGCTTGCGCTACACGGTGGAACTACGAGCCTTGAGAGGGAAAGAGGAGATTTTGGTGGCAAATCGTGAGTGGTAGCCTAGCCTTCTCAGTTGAGTGGTCTTCTGACTCATCTTGGTTTGAATTTCTCTAGCTGTCCTAGTCTCCGATTCCCTCTGCCTGCAAACCCCTTCGAATGGCGTCGTCGCTTCCACTTTGGTTTTCCAAGGCCGAACGCCCGACTTGTTAAGACTACCTTCGACTTCACCGCTATATTACACTCTGCAACTACGTCGAAAAGAAATGCGGGATTAGACGTCGAGAGTGGGTAAGGGCGCGTGTAACGCAGTGAGTCTCATACCCCTTCATTTCGGTCACTCTACGGTTGTGTTGCTTACTGACAGCTCTCGAATAGACTGCACTGTCAATTACTACCAATCCACGCCAGCTGGTATTCAAAGTCTCGAAGAGGATTACGTTGTGTTTCGTCCTTGAGGTCGATATGGGGTAGGAGGTGAGGTGGCAGTCGGGCTTTCTATGAACTCGACTAACGCTCCCGACAATCGGCAGCCTGAAAGGTCTTCCAAGGACTAAACCCGGGAGCTTAGGAAATTCCCTCGATTTCGTTTGTGAGTGAGAGCTTGTCGTGTTGCTCATGAGACCTATCGGACGTTCGTGTACCTACCCTATGTCGAGTATAGTTGGATATAATCGTCTCCGAGCTGTCTTGATTTCGAAGGGACGTCTATAGATAGTAGAACATGTAGATTACATGTTCTCAATGCTGAAATATCAACGAGATTCGATTAATCGGGGAAAATACAACGTACCTGCTGACTGTTACTCCGCTTTTGTAGCGATCCAGTTTGGCCTCACTGTTCAGTGCCAAAAAGGTCGAAAGCCTGACGCTGTTGAGTTCCCCCCCGAGCGAGGATGTGCGTACACAAAGGCCACGGTCAAGCTGTACATGTGAAAATAGCACATCAAATCTCCACAGTAACATCGAGGTTTAATGATCCCCGAACAATCTTATCCCCATATCTAGCGCACACTGGCACCCACAAGTTGTGCCCGGCGTTCTTGCCTGCATCTCCGACTATCCCACCCTCATAATCACCAAACCTGCAATTGATTTCGAGGTCCTTAAATTGAGGATGACGCCTTCTCCCAGGCCCAGGGTGGCGAACGTCGCTGATCCTATAGTTACACCGTCGAGCAGGTCTCTGTTTTGCGCCACGAGAAATTCCGATCTACTACTTTGGTGCATCGGCGGCGACTCTGTAGTACTTCCAATGTGCAGACTTGGTGTTGGGAGGCAATAATAACGGATCCAGGATGAACTCAACGTGTATCGGACGGCGAGGAAGACCCGATGGCGCTACTTTGAGATCAGCATGACAAAGGAGGTTAAACACAGCGATAACAATTTGGTTTGTGATACAACGATGACAGCAAATGAACGTAGGTACTATACACAAATACTGAAATACGCCAGTCAAACAATGAATATCATATAAACGTGTTAAATGTTCGTGAAATACAAGCCGACCGAGCCCTCAGAGTCTTCAGCCCGAAACAATCTTCAAACCTCAATCCGTTCATTACCACCCCGAAGCTCCATTCCCTTCCCCATATTCACCATTCGTTCCATTCCAAGGATTCGATTGTGTTGACTGCATCGGAGGTTCATGACTGTATTGCTGAGTATAATCGGGTGGCGTGTTCCAGGGTTGGTGAGACACACCGTTGGACGAGAGCATCGAAGGATGACCCTGAGGCGGATGAGCGGAAAATGAAAGGTGGCTTTGGGCATGAACAGTCGAATCGGACAGGTAGGAAGCGCCCGGCAAGGAGAAGGAGGGCAAATTGTACGATGAGTCGTGGTGAGCAACCGGGAGGTTCCGAGGTTGTTGAGGAGCGAATGAGCCTCCATCGTAAGAGGGGAACGGTGAGGGATAACCTGCATCGGGCGCACGAGACGTAGGCGTAACACTATGCGGGGTAAACGTATAGTTGACGGAGTATGCTGCGTTGAAGGGATGGGTGACCGCAGGCGTGGAGTAGGAAGTTGCAGGGTACGCTGTGCCATTGTAAAGCATGTTCACAGGGGCGGATGTTTCGACCTGGGACGCCCCCGACCACCCGGTATCCTGAGTAGCACCGAGATCGTATCTGGGTGCAGATGTGATGGCGTTGACACCTGGGTAAGCACCCGAAGCGTCATAGTCCAAGCCCATTGTACTTGTGGTGAGATCGCTGGCCGTGTTGGCGATCTCAGCACTGTTGTACGCGTGGAAGGGCGGCAATGTGTCGAAATAGGTTGCCGCCACTGTATTGGGCGACAATTCGGTCCATCCTTGCGACTCGGGATGGCTGGATGATAGATCGGACGTGGTAGGAAATGCCATGTTCGCAGCGCGGGAAGCGAACGGCACATGTCCCAACGAGGGGGATGTAGGGTGAGAGGGATAAGGATACGATGGTTGATTGCTATGGTAGTAGGGTGTCTGGAGTTGCGATTGGTGCCCTTGGGGTGGGTGACAGTAATCGAGGGGAACCGGGGGATGCGAGTTGACCGGATATCGGAAGGGCCGAAACCTCGCTGGGAGTGATTGTATAAGTCGAGGATTGTGTCCATCCATTGCTTGGTCATGACCGTTGGCGGCATCATTCTTGTGGCGAAGCTCCTGTGAATATGTGAGTAAAGCTCACACTAAGAATGAAAAATCAACGACGCACTGGTTCTGGATCGTTTCTCTCAATGCCCTCATATCCCACATTCCTCTTCTGACGCTTGTTGGTAGTGTGATCTGAGTTGATGGTGGGACCGTCTTCTCTGGAGTTTATCTGGTCTTGATTACTGGTCATAGATGTCGGGTCCTCAGCCAGTTGTTGATCCATCGTATCTGATAGACACTCGGAGCTGTCGCTGGTGACGGATTCGTCAAGGCTGTCGGAGTCCTCTGCACCACGATAAGAGCAAGAACGGACAGATGGGAATCGAACACACCTTGATCAACTTCCATGAAGCGATCGGAATGGTGGATGGGTTGAAAGATGTAAGCATCATATCCAAGGTGTTGAGCAAAATCAGTAGTTGTCGGGTCAAAGCCCCGGAGTTGTTGATATTGGTGAATCAGCTTGTAGGGTTTGTTCTTCCAAGACTGCAAGCTCGGATTTTGGAGTTCAAACTCGATAGGAAGGCCGAAGTCGAGACATGATTCGGGTGAAAGTCGATGTTGACCGTGTTCGTGGAAAGACCAGAAGTGGAGACGTGATGTTTCGCCGATGAAGAAGTCGGGGGGAGGTGGGCAGATGAAAAGGTAGATTGGCTGCTGACATCGTCGTTGGAATTTGGGAGGGGAGTCATCAAGGTCGCCTTCCAACCTCGCTCGACTGTAAACAATGTCTGGAACATTTTAGCCAGTGGAAGAGGAAACACAAAACAACGGCGCACTATAAACACTCAGATCGTCATCCAATGATATTCCACAGGATCGAAAGATGTTTGATGATTGGGAAAGCCAGGCCAGTTCTGCGTTCCAATTCAAGAACAACAGAAGGCTGCTTCCAGCTTCTTCAATAAGTCGGAATCTACTCATGTCTGATTAGATAGCGTGGCCTGTGATTTTTTAAGGATACTCACCTTGTCAATCCATCTTCCAACGCTTTCCTCTCTGTAAAACCGCGTCCACTCGTGAAGACGTAGTTTGCGACGGCGATGGGGGTTTTGGTCAAAGTGGAAAAGATGGTCAGCTGATCGAACCATTCAGGCACGCCTTCGTCATCATCAGATTCATAGCCATCGCCATCGCCATACCACATCGCCATCAGAAACGCCCGATCAACTTTCTTCGACTTTTGACTTGCCAGGAAGCGCAGGAAAACATCTTCTTGGAGCATTTCTGCCGTCAAAGGTAGTTTCTCCGCTTCCAGATCCTCATCCATCCACCCGATGTCTGACATTGGCCCCTCTGGACCTTCACAGATTACTCCTTGCGCAAAATCCACCCACAGCTCCCTCTCTGAGCAACACAATTTGCTCTACAATTGCATGATTAAACTGTTTCATTTCACTGCTTTCGCTACTTACACACAGATTATAGATGTATATCCCACCAACCCATCCCAAACTCTTCTCAAAGTGTGAGATCGGCAAAAGGCCTGCAGAAAACATCAACTCGATTACAGGGATCACCATGCACATACACTCTTACCGTGCCAAAAAAGTAGTGACGGAACCGTGCCGACGTCAACAGCAAACACCTGCGCAGACGACTTGGACGAACTAAAGCATCGTCAGAACGGAGGCAAATGGGGAACTCAACTGGACGTACCGCGCTCGCGAAAACTTCCGAAAATCCTCCTTGAAGGCCTATGATCAAATTGTTAGCTTTCTTTGCTCCCCCCTCACAGAGAATACAGAGCTCACCCTGCGTGCATCCGGCCCGCTATAAGTCATAGACGTAAACCTGCCCTCCGTCCCAATCACTTCCACAGTGTATATATCGGTGTTGTACCGCCATCTTTTAACGGCACAGATTTCCTCAAGGCGGTAGAAGTCGCCACTTTTGACGTTCCGGTACTAGATGAAGGGCATGTGTAAGTCCATGAGCTCTCTTCTTTCCAGTTGAACCACTCACATCGTCAAATTCAGTACGTTCCTTCTCTTCTCGCGGAACAATCTGGTTAATCTGGTTTCCTTTAACGTGAATCACCATCGTCGAAGTCGAGGGCGAGTTGGCTCCCCGGTTTGTTGCTATATGTCCGTTAGCGGAGGACGAAGTTATCATTTCAGTTCTTGTGCGGCCCGTGTAATAGTTGTGTTGGTCGCCTTGAACGTGGCTGAAGATTCCACCAGAGATCGAAGGGTTTTGCGCATTTGAGAAGAACGCAGACATATATGCCGAGTGAGAAGGATAGATAAACCTGCAGGGAGGTGTGGGGGGTGCTGGGGTATGGAGGAACAACGAACGATGTGATAAGATGAACCGATATATATATATATTTCAAGCCATCAAGCTGTTTACACGCCTTTGAACAAAAATATCCGACCCAGAACCACGCCCGTTCCAGCCTCACATCAGATACGCCGTGATGCCTCTCAACAGCCTGCCAATTTGACCCTTCTTGTACTTTCTGTTTGTTCCCCCCTCCCACTTTTTCGGTCCTCACGAACTCCCATTCCGAGCCATCTTACACTCGTAGACCATCGAGTCATCCAATATCGTTTGCTCACGGATGCCGAGTTCAGCCTTCGATAACAAAATTCATACAAGTGCTATTCGAAGCTCTCATGAGTCATGCCACTCTTGATGTGAAACCCAGATTAGTATGCTATAGAGCACTGGCGTTGGTTTTCATCTATCTCTGGATGATCATCTGTGTAACAGACACTCACCGCGGTGATACTCGGCGAGAATAGATTCCTGTCATGTCCTACTAGCTTCAATCAATCCTAGAACTTGGTTTCTCCCGAAATTAGAATATCAGCAGGAGTTAAGTACTAATCAGAGTAAGTACAACATTGCCACTCACCTTTACTTCGCATGAACTTCGCGGGAAAGTCGCATATTTCAGTTAAACACCCGTTCACATGTCTTTAGACGGAAATAGGAGACGATGCCCCCAGCCCACTCGTGCAAAGCCTGCTCATCCAAGCCAAGCCATCCTTCCTTACCACCCTTTCCTTCTGTCCCTGTACACTTTGCAAAACAACTCGACTTCCAGTCCGTTGCTCTTGACCTGCCAGGCTATCGGGCAGCTGTTGTCCTTCAACTGTACGGAGAGACCTCGGATTCACGATAATCCCATGTATTACCCTCGCATGGCGCTTGTTGATATCAAAATCCACATAGAAGCATGTAATGCTGTAGGGCGTTGGTGTCCATTCCAGAAGCATCGCGTGAGCAGCGAACACTAACTGCAGTGATCCGCACCGAGGACACTCCTGTCCTCCTGCTGGTGAACTTGTGTGCAGATCAGCCAAGGCTCTGCTTCTTCAGCCTCTGAGAGCTCGAAAATTTGCGATCAAACGACGCCTGGGAGATCCAGGTCCACATCGTGCCATGGTTCCCACACCGAGTCATCCATTACAACAGCTTCGGTATTTGAGGTATGACAATCTCCGCATAGAACGAACAGCATTTGAAGATCTAGGGTCGGCGGGGCAAACTGAGGTATGTGCAAAGATATCAGAAAGTCGTATAGTAAGGGAGGGCAGAAGAACGTTGCCGCTCATTGGGACTCGGAACTCACCGACTTGATATTGAAGTGACACTAGCTGGAAAGCCTTCAAAAGCCTCAGAAACCATGCCGGCGTCCTGGAAGGGCATTCTTGTCGACATAAGGTTCAGGTGGGCGTGTCAAGACCGGATGAAGTCACTTCCATCACGAGAGTGCCGCCAGTAAGGGTAAGGAGGCAATCGCTCCGGGCTCGTGGTTCGAGTAAAGACTGAGAGCGACAGCCATTCTGAGGTTTCTGAGAGATGCACGAGTGCGATACTGAGAAGAAAGACAGCCAGAAAAGTGTTGGGAGTCGTGAGGGTTCGGTGACAACAAGCAGACAGGCTTTGTCAGCGGCCGCGGCGTTGACCATGACTCACCATGACCCTGCTCTCACTGTCAGCGACTCCCAACGGCTCTTAGCCTGACTTTGTGGGCCGAATTCGATTTCTGGTTATTTATATGCAGACCTTGACGTTGTCTCTCTCTCCCTCGCAAGGCTCTTTGGTGCATCGACGGCTCACAAAGATTCCTTACAATCTGAATTCACAACAAACCAAACTAACTCGCTCGGGAGCTCAGACAGTGGTTTCAAACGACCCAACGGAGAGCTTATTTAGACCCCGGGCACCGTTCGTCGCGAATGGACCCGTTGACGCGGGGAGTAAGCAGTAATGGACGAAGGCAACACAAGTCGTTCCTCTGTATCTGGTCGTGACCAACGCTGACCTTCGCATATCTATTAGGCGTATCGACACCTATCTAAAGCATCGAGTTTTGACGTTAACGAGCAGAGTCAGACTTCACATTCCCCGGCTTTTTCCTTCATTTTTAGAGCACCGTTCGGCGTATTCTCTTCTCGTTCAAAGAAACCGACATATACGAACTCGAGTGCGTATAGGTGTTTGTAGTTCTATGGGTTTGGCTGACCAGATTTACGACGTCAGGATGTTTCTCTGCCCTCATTGGTGCGATGGCTCGTCGAAAACACCACTCGTTATTTGTACGTTTGGCCCTTGAGTTCATGTCAAGCACTCGGACACCTGCAGCTGCGAATTTCTTCGAACAGTCACGTTTGGATCGCTGAAGTTAAATCCCCGCTCGAGTGGTACAGGCCCGGAACTGATTGCCCAATGCATTCCAAGTAGGTCATATCTTCGATTTCGAGAGAAGCTTGAGCAGGCAAGATCAGGCTTTTTTGCAGCTGCGAAGGGAGCTTTTTAAGCGGAGGAACAGGCTGAAACATTTAGTCAATGGGGCTCTACAATTCTTGTAGGTACTTGTCCCGTTTCACCGTTGGGTTTCAAGTGTATTCAAGGTGCTTTCGGTAATTACGATGCGTTTCTCCCCAGTTTCTCTAGGTTCGTATTGATCCTGACCACCGAAATCTACGACTGTGTTGGATAGATCTAGAACTTTGATAGTTCACCGAGTCTGATAGCTCCCGTATTCTGTACGCCTGTGGATTCCCTTCCACCGCACGTACAGCGCTCTCTATTCCAAGATGATCCAAATCTACCTTAATTCTCGTACACCCTCACCGGAGGCCATTGAAAACAATGCACAGCAAGGCTCTCGACACAAACGATCTTGTGGATGTAATGAGCAGGTAACGCTAGCATCAGGAGACAACGGGTGCTGGAGCGTTGATCACCATGAGCTTCTTTATCGAACATCTATGATAAGGAACAATAAATCTCCGTGGTTTCCCTTGATGGAGAGAAACCATGCCCTATCATGTCACGATCATGGACCCATTTGAGCCCACAACTCTGTCTCGAGGACCCGAGATACCCTCTCACGACTTGGCCTTCCTCTTCAGTGGTTTATACCGAGCGATATCCTTGGTAACCATGTGGTTAATATGGGATGCTTCGAGCATCAAATGCCTCCCCCGTGTGCTTGGTCGATAGCATGTTTTGCCATTCTTCGGGGGCTGGTAGTACGCCGAACTTTGGTATGCACGACAATGTATAACTCTGGGGGTTAAATATTCACTGGCGGGTGAGGGCGCATATAAAATGAGTCTTGAACCTTTCCATCTCCGATCTCGGTCACTCAGGCTCACTCTCTGGTTGCGTTGCCTCCTTACGGCTCTCGAATAGACTGCACTTTCAATTTCCGCCAATCCGCGGCCGCTGGTATTCAAGGGCTCGAAACTGTTGCGTTGCTTTTCCTCCTTGAAGTAAATATGTGGCGAGAGGCGAGGTAGTGGTTGGGCTTTCCATGATTTCGTCTAACATTCCGAATTGTCAACAATGGGCTTCTGAGCAACCAAACCGAAGGCTTGGGGTCTTATCGGGCTCACTTGTGAATGGGAACCTGCAGTCATTCGTGTAATTACTGCACCTCGGTTATAGCTGAATAGAATCGTCTCCGACCTGTCTCGATCTCGAAGGAATACCTACAGATCGCTCAATCTATAACTTGTTCCCCCTCAAAGCAATGATCACATACTTTTTTTTTTCTGCAGCCCCCTTTCACCTCGTCCGTCCCAAAGCCTGCTTCTCTGCTATTGTGCTCGTAGAATTACAACCCCGTGGTAAGATCCGGTCGCGGAAAACCCGACTCACTTCGTCCCACACATTCGGCTTTTGAGGCCTCAAGCGACCAAGAATGCCGTTCGTAGCTCAGATTGTTGTTACTCGTTTTCAAGGTTGTGGGGAGGCCATGAGCGTCGAGCAGCAGCCTTCGCTGACTTGCTATTCCATCTTTTGAGAAAGGTGATAGGTAAAAGAATATAGAGGATGAGCGTTGCGAATACCTTGCTGCAGGGTGGACGTTGGGAACAACATGCAATTTGGCTCTGTCAACGACGCGTCTGATCAGCGTCGACCTCGATCGTCGATCGCATTTTGTCGGCTACCTCGATAACTTTGAGCTGAACTCGGACGGTTTTTGCTGCCTTGAAGGCTGACAATGCACATCCTCACACTCGCAAGCACTGCAGGGAAAGACGCGACCCTTTCTTCTACTATTGATGCGACCCACCTTCACCCAATAGCAAAGCCCACGTATCCTAACCAGCACATCCACATCGGTTCGTCTCCGAAACATCAGACATATGTTGTCAGCACACAGGGAGCGAGTAACGAACTTCCTGGGTCATATATGAGGTGGCTTTGGATGCCCATCAACATCATTCTCACGTCTCGCCACTTTAACCATAACCACCACCATCATGTCTCGTGTTATCCTCGTTACTGGGTCGAACACCGGTATAGGCTACGATCTAGTCAAGGTCCTGGCCTCAAAGCCAGAGAAACACACTGTCTATCTTGCTGCTCGCAAGGAACAGGCTGGGAAATGAAGCTTTGTGAGTCGCCTCTCCATTTATCTTGAAATCTGACCAACACTCATCATTACTTCGCGCAGAGCCAAACTCCAATCAGAAGACAATCTCACCAACGTTAAATTCGTTCAACTCGATGTAACAAACCCCACCTCCATTCAACACGCCAAATCCCAAATCGAAACTGCCGAGAACGGTATTCTAGATGTCCTCATCCACAATGCGGGAATCGCCTCGATGACCGAGAACCAAAATGCCACAACCGTCGATGTCTCTATCATCCGTAATACGATGTAGACCAATCTGTATGGTGTCATCAATACCACCCAAGCTTTCCTTCCTCTCCTTCGCAAAGCCGCTTCACAGGAAGGCAGACCCAAGCCTGTCGTTTTGCTCAACTCTACCGACATGGCATCCAACGCATTCCAAGCTCGACCAGAGGCATTCCTCCATGTCACGGCTTACAATACGTCGAAAGCTGCAGCAAACTCGTATATGATCGCCTTGTCACACGAGCTAAGGAAGGAAAGAATCTCGGTGAACGTGGTTACGCCTGGGTTTACATCGACTAAATTGAATGGGTTTGGGGAGGGAGGGAGTACGACGATGGATTCGGCTGAGTTTATGGCGAAGTGGTCGTTACTGGAGGGAGAATTGGAGGGAAAGACTGGGGTGTTTTGGTCTAAGCGCGGAGAGTTCCCTTGGTAAAGATGGGAAAAGAATGGTTTTTGTATCGTACGACGACTCATACCCAATTGAGTAACCATGAATCTGTGCATGGAGCACTGGTCACTCGAGAACAGTCCAGTACAGAGTGGCTTTTTAGCAATGTATAAAGCTGGCTGGTGTTACCGACAAACCCACTACCGATCACAGTTACGATCATGGACCTACAAGAGTCCACATAGCGCATCCCGGAATCGTTTTACAAAACTGCCCAACCGGCCTCAGTGTCCAGTGACATTTTGAATGTTTGGCCAGTCATTTTATAAGCTGATTTAGGATTGTGGCTATAGTGAAGACCAGCGAATCATACCGTTGGAATCTAAAACGAGTGCACAGTCTCTTAAATGGTGTAATGACGAGGGAATAGTCGAGGGCTGTCATCAAAGAGAAATTTCGAGCTATAGTGAGAGGATCCGTACGGAAGATGAAAAGCAATGACCTTTGAATATAATGTGAAGGTAGTACGACTCGTTCTCAACATGATTTACCTTAGATCTACTGAGAGCCGTGCTTACTATATTCGGTCGGAGGTAGAGGAAAGGCGAGATATTTTGCATAGTAGGCTACATACAGATGATTTGTCTATGTACTGTATATGAAGCCATTGTCAGATTCTCGCATCACTTCCAATAACACTGGCCCCCCCCCCCCGTCATCCACCTGTTTAACAAAACCAAGTGCAAGACATTCTCGTTCATCGCAATCATTCTCCCATTCTCAAGCATTTCCAACGGGAGTTCTGAAAGCCAAGTCAGGGCATCGAGAATCAGCCAGAACCAATGTAACTACCTCATCTGAAACAAGAAAGCAAGCCCAGCCACGACGAGGGAAGTAGGGTACCGGAATGGTATATTGTACCGTTAGGTTTCGTGGATATACATGTTGGTTTCGTTGAGTACGATCCTTTGCCTTCCCCATATACCACTCCGAGTTTGCGCGTGTTCTGACCGTTAAGATTCGCGACCGTGTTGAATAGAAATGTGGTGACTTACTAACCAAGTCTGACAGCTCTGTATCCTATACGCCTACGTATCTCCTTTCGCCGAGCGTATAGCGTATCTTCAGGCAATTCACCTCAATCTTGATCCTCTCGAAACCTCACTAGACTACCGAAAATGATGCACTTTCAACACGGATAATCTTGTGGATGCGATAACTTGGCAGCACCCATTTCATGACAAGACAGGTACTCGAGTAGCGATCGCCAGAAAGGATGTTAATCCTCGTGGTTCCAAGGAGATAAACCATCCAAGGATACGTCGCGATCATGTACCCACATGAGTCCATGATTCTGTCTCGTGTCGGGTTCGAAATACTACCTCACGATTTGGTTGTCCTTTTCAGCAGTCTGTAATTGTCGATGGGCTCGGTAGTTTCATGTCTCAACATAGGATGCCCCAAATGCATCTCGAGTGCCCCACCAGATCGCATGGTTGATGGCACTGAGTCTTGCCCTTCTTCGGGGCTGGTAACACGTTACACACCGAACGGAAAGTTGTTCTGGTAAGCACGGCATTGTATTACTCTGAGTGAGTACATTCGAAGTAATATTCCTGTCTACTGAGGGAATCAAAACTTTAAAGATACTTCTGTCGACCAACAGCAATGAGTGGGTAGTGGGTATGATTAGAATCCTTGCAACGCACCTTTTCGGCTCCTCCGTGCCCAACCACGAAGTAATCAACTCTTGACCGGGATGTCAAACAGAATCTGTCGTCTCAAAACGAGAGAACACACGAAACTCCTGGAAGGCTTGGGTGTTATGGAGCGGGTGGTTGACTCGGATGATACGTTGTTGACTGACGAAATTTGGTATATCCGTGACAGACCGATAGTTGTAGGAGTATCATCGTAGAGGCTCGAGATGGTACGAATCACGATAGAATGGCATCCGAGGAGCTGGCTGTCTGAATGCCGGTATGAGATGAATGGCAACGATGCATCAAAAAGCAATGTGACCTACCAATTCGTTGCCGTATCAGAGGAAGATGAATACGAATGGAGCTCGTCTGTGTTGTCTTGCTTATAGGCAGCGAGATTCATGTGGAAATCATGAAGAGTTTCCATGGCACGTCGATGTCGACGACTTGCTCTGGTGAGCCGGAATCAGAATCTATCGGTTGAGCCTGCGAAGGCCAATGCCACTGCAGACATCGAACTCCGAGCTGCTACTCTTGGGGGGTATCGTCCAAGTAGGCGGGTGAACAAAGCAAGGTGGTTGTCGTGATCGGCAACAAGAGATGTAGTTGATGCTTCAGAACGCCCAACGAGCTACGAAAGCTTTTAGCGTAGATACAAGAAGCGAAGCACAACAACTCACGATAAGCACCGGGTCTCGCATAAAGCTTTCACGAGGATGAAAGGTTCTGTGCTTGGGAGTCCACTATTTTGAGCCTGAAGAGTGCTTGGGGATCGATCTCCATGTGGCGGACACTCGGATGTCTCGTGCGGCATCTTGGAGGAGAGTAGTGAGGGTGGAAGTTAGAGCGGAAAGCGCCGTACTCGCCGGATCCAGGAGAGTGGGTGGTGCAGGCAAGAGTTCGCCAATGAAGACCGCAAAATCGTGAGGTGGTTGAATTTCGAGTGAGTATCGTTACTGTAGGAATATGGGGATACGGTACAGCTCACCAGCAGCGCCTCTAGTCCACTTCTGGGGAGCCTCTCAATTAGACGAGTCGTCCTCTGAACTCTCCTTACGGTCAAGGTTTTAAAAATACATCGTCCAACGTCGGGGTTGTGGAGTTCGGGGAGGCCATGAATATACCTGGCTTGTCAGGTACTGATTCTCTCGCCGACAGTTTCAGTCCCAATTATGTCGGTTTCGGCGTCACAAAGAGTGGTAAGCTTGCTGCGAGGATGTTGTCTAGGTGTTGCTCATATTAAGACTCCTGGTGGAGGTTGCACACAGCGAGGAACATGGATTTGTCAGCGACCGCGACGTTGACCCAGACCCCCACTCGCAATATTCCTCAGACCTCTTTAATCGTCATTATTTCGCTCAACTAGCGCAGAAGTCTTCGGAGATTCTGCTTGTTATCGACTGGAAGCATGGAGAAACAATGTGATGGGAGGGCTCAAGGTGCCGGTGAGTACCGTTCTTGTGAATATTTCTAGAAGGCTTATCTTCGCCCACAGATGAACCAGAAACATCTTTCCGTGTCAGCCATCCAATAATCTCCAAAACATCTCCAACCACTCTTTCCCCTGAATCACCTTCTCGGCCTTTCAAACATCTACCGACGTCTGCCCAGAATCTACGCTTATAATTCCATCCTCCTACTACCTCGACCGACGCCATGTTGACGATCATGCGCTGTAAATGCCGAAGGAAACAGGCAGCATGTCCAAATCTCCAAATAACAGTCGACCTTGCTATCCTCTGACTCGGTCAACTGGACAATGATCGAACGTGCACGACTGTTTCCCGCCCTCATTCGTACCTACAAGCCTAGTCGTTCTTCCACCCAATTTCGCGGAAAGACTACGGAACCTCTGGTTCCCGCGCGCCCTGTATCTAGGGTATCACCATCTCCAACCCCTCAACTGAGTCGGCCGATGATCAGGACAGGGAAGCTCGTAGGTGTGCGCTATTCCTATAAACATGCGTCAGACTCATTTACGCCTTCAGTCAAGCTAGATGCATCTTTCTTCGAGAACTATTAGCACGAACATCTCCGAGTCAACCCCACCAGTGCCATTCACTCGTCTGCCTGAGTCTTGTGGAATCGCTCTGTCCCCAACCAACTTCCTCTCACCCACGACGCTTGTGCTACACGGTGGAACTACGAGCCTTGAGCTTGAGGAGGAAAGAAGAGATTCTCGTGGCGAATCGTGAGTGGTAGCCTGTCTCAGTTGATTGGTCTTCTGACTCATCTTGGTTCGAATTTCTCTAGCTGTTCTAGTCTCCGATTCCCTCTGTCTGCAAACCCCTTCGAATTGCGTCGTCGCTTCCACTTTGGTTTTCCAAGGCCGAGCTTCGCCCGACGGCTGGACCTCCTTCATCTACCAGGCGTACTCATGTACCGAGGAAGCAGTTTCATTCGATGAGGTCGACCGCCTGTTCCTTCTTCTCAACTTCGCTCAACTTACCTACAGAGCTCGCAGGATTCACATTTCCCGGTCATCGACATCTTCAATGCATCTAGGCCTAGAATCACGAGCAACGTATAGATTGGGGTTGGCAGGATCGTAGGCGAAGACTCAGACGAACGTTTGGAGACGAATGGCAGCAGGTTTGATTGAGCTGGTATGTTTCTCAGGTGTCTCTCTCGGCGTTTTCACTGATTATGCGGCAATTTTGCAGACTGTTTGTATACGTGTTGTGCCGCCTCGCTCGTGCAACAATATTATTTACCTTTATTCTCTCTTGTGACTTTTGGTACATTCTCTACTGAATTCGAGCTCATCAATGTACTAGAGCGCTAAGAATTCATCTACTATCAACTTACAAAACCCAGCCGGAACCCTCTGGCTCTCGAAGCCTATTTCATCACGAGAATATGGACGACCGGAGCTGACGCTCCTTATACGCAAGATAGATACGAACGTCGAATTGGATATCATGACGATGTCAGCATCCTGCAGGTATTGGGATCGGCGATGACGGCGGCAGTGAAAGGTCATGAACCAGAGTTGGAGGCCGGAACGAGGGAACATTTCGTCAGTTCTCGAGTGTCTCGTGCCTTTAGGATCCCCGATTATCATCATTCACCACGGACGATTCTCGCATCACTCTTATAATCCCTTTGCACCTCGACCGTTCTAACGTCTCTGCCTTGGGCAGGATTACGCTCGCAACCTTACTGAACCGGGGCGCAAGTTCAAGACCGCGTGAACAGTCTTCAAAATTATTGGCCTTTATTGAGATATCTGCCTCCCCCACCTCTCTCATCAGTCCCCTTTGTTTGTGGTTTACTCGAAAGCTCGAGTACTGCATCGTCAAGTAAGTGCGAGGAGCGATCCATTCTGGGCGTCACTGACAGCGGGCTGTTACCGCTGCTCAATTATCATAGGTCTCGACTCCTCTAACCACGACCAACGTTTCAAGAGTCATCGGAAACGTCACCATAGGAAGTGTACGTCCGTATGGGCTCGGTAGCCGAGACCAAGGTTGTACATCAGCCTGAAACTGGGTGTCGTGAACCAACATGGCACCCTCACGACAGTGCGGAAGTAATCATCCTGCATCATGGTTCATCACCCATTACTGTTCGTGATACTGGCCGTGCCATACCACGATTGTGGTTACTTCTATTTTCCACGTAAAAGGTGCATGGGGGTGCGTTCAACGTGAGTCTCAAAGCTTCTCATCCCATTTGTTCTATCGCGTTGTATCTTGACAACTCTCGTAGACCAAATTATCAACTCACACCAAGTAGTGGCTTCTGGTCTTCCGGGATTTCGAACGGGGTCCGGTACTCTTCGCTTCTCGGGTAGCTATGGGGTCGAGAACGAGATGGAGGCCTATCTCTATGTTTCCGAGAGAGCCGGCTGGGACGGGTAAGGATTGTCGGTGATCATGGAAAGGTTCCCGTGAGTCTCGTCACCTTTGGAATCCTAGAAGTGGGCAACTCATTACTCAGATTGTAAGTTCGCAATTCATCGAGAATCACCGTTCGCGTACTTTATCTCAGGTAACTGCCTTGTCTTCCATACGGATAGTACTGATTGGAAGCTTGTCTTGACGGTCCAAATTCAGGGACACCAGCGGGAGCGGGTACTCGGTGCAAATATAAGGTGTTCATCCCAACTTTTACTTTCCGTTTGTTGCGATCGACTCGGACCTCAATATCTGTGTCATAATGGTTGAAAGAGGGACATTGGTGAGCTGCTCCGGTAGGCGTAGTCTAGAGAGTCTATTGTTGGGCTTTGGATGTGCGTACAACCCATAAACGCCTCACAGCGAATTTCAGGAACAATCCGATCTCAATATTTAGCGCACACAGAGGCCCACATGACTTGTCCGCGTCTAGCTGGCCTGCGACCAGTCTCGGGATCCTAGTCTCCATGAGGATCGAGGTGAATTAAAGGACGTTCCCCTCTAGCAGACGTTGCTCATTCTTTACGGAGCACTCTGTATTGCCGTTCTTGATCACCGCCGGGCAGACTTGTGTTCTGTTTTACAAGGAACTCCAAGCCGCCGTCTTCATGTTCCTTTGAGGATTGAGAAACATTCTGTAGGATATACATCGTGTATTCTGACCTCACCGAGGGATGGCAAGCAAGTCACAAACCCAGAATCAACTTGACATGTACTCGACGACGAGAAAACCTCGACGGCGTTCTCTTAAAGTATGTCAAGGAAAGCCAATAGCAACGTTAAAGTACGATACAACGAGAATTAGGAACGTGAAAGGAAGTGAATGGTAGGTGTATTATACATGAAACTTTCTGAGATACGCAAGTCAAACTATGAATACCATAAAAACGTGATAAATGTCCGTGAAATACAAGCTGACCGAGCCCTCAGAGTCTTCAGCCCAAACCAAACCTTGAACCTCAACTGGTCTATTGCCACCCCGAAACTCCGTTCCCCTCCCCAAATTCACCACTCGCCCCATCCCAAGGATTCGGTTGTATCAATTGCATCGAAGGTTCATGACTGAATTGCTGAGAATGATCGGCTAGCGTGCTCCAAGATTGGTGAGGCACACCGTTGGACGAGAGCATCGAAGGATGACCCTGAGGCGTATGAGCGGAAAACGAAAGGTGGCTTTGGGCATGAACAGTCGAATCAGACGGGTAGGAAGCACCCGGCTCGGAGGAGAAGGAGGATGGATCGTACGATGAGTCGTGGTGAGCAACCGGGAGGTTCCAGTGTTGTTGAGGAGTAAATGAACCTCCATCATAGGAGGGGAACGGTAAGAGAAAACCTGCATCGTGCACACGAGACATAGGCATAGTGCTATGCGAGGAATACATGACGTTGGCAGGGTATGCTGGATTGGAGAGATGGGTGACCGCAGGCGTAGAGTAGGAAGTTGCAGGGTATGCTGGGCCATTGTACAGCATGTTCGCAGAGGCGGATGTTTCGACCTGGGACGCCCCTGACCACCCGGTATTCTGAGTAGCAGCGAGACCGTATCTGGATGCATTCGCGATGGTACTGACACCTGGGTAAGCACCCGAAGCGGTATGGCCCAAGTCCATCGTACTTCTGCTGAGATCACTGGCCGAGTTGGCGATGTCAGCACTGTTGTTAGTGTTGCCCATGGCTGGCTCGGCTCGGCTTAGGCTTACGAGCCGAGCCGAAAAATCGGCTCGGCTTATTTTTTACAGCCTTCCCTCGCATGCACAACTGGAAGTTTGGTGGATTGGAAGATGTGGATAGGTTTCTCAACCACTAATAGACCATCCCAGATGTTACTTGGTCTCTCCCGCAATCATGGGAGGCCGTTGAAAGTCAAGCCGAGCCGACGGCTCGGCTGAAAATGCGGTCGGCTCGGCTCAAGCCATGGCTGGAGCCGAGCCGTGGGTAACACTAACTGTTGTACGTGTTGAAGGGCGGCAGTGCGTCGAAATAGGTTGCCGCCGCTGAGTTCTGTGACAATTCAGGCCATCCTCACAACTGGAGATGGGTAGATGATAGACCGGACATAGTGGGAAATGCCATGTTCTCAACGCGCGAAGCGAACGGCATATCTCCTGAAGAGGGGTATGCGGGGCGTAGAGGATAAGGATATGGCGGTTGATTGTTGTGGTAGGAGGGTGGATGAAGTTGCGATTGGTGCCCTTGGGGTGGGTGAGAGTAGTTGAGGGGAATTGGGGGATGCGAGTTGACCGGATATGAGAAGGGCCGAAACCTCATTGGGAGCGGTTGAACAAGTCGAGAATTGTGCCCATCCATTGCCAGGTCATGATCGTTGGCGGCATCATTCTTGTGGCAAAGCTCCTGTGAATATGTGAGTAAAGCTCACGCTAAAAATGAAAAATCAACGACGCACTGGTTCTGGATCGTTTTTCGCAATGCCCTCATATCCCATAATCCTCCTCTGACGCTTGCTGGTAAGGAGAGCTGTGTTGCTGGTGAGTCCGGCTTCTCCGGATTTTATCTGGGCTTGATTGTTGGTCATATATGTTGGATCCTCAGCCAGTTTTTCGTCCATCATATCTGATAGACACTCGGAGCTGTCGGAGTGCTCTGCACCACGGTAAGAGCAAGAACAAACGAATGGGAATCAAACACACCTTGAGAAACTTCCATGAAACGATTGGAATGGTGGATGGGTTGGAAGATGTGACCGTATCCAACGTGTTGAGCGAAATCGGTAGTTGTTGGGTCGAAGCCTCGTAGTAGTTGATATTGGTGAATCAGCTTGTAGTTGTTGATCTTCCAAGACTTGATGTACGGATACTGGAGTTGAAGCTTGATAGGAAGGCCGAAGTCGAGACATGATTTCGGTGATAGTCGAGGTTGACCGTCCTTGTGGAAAGACCAGAAGTGTGAGGTTTTGCCAATGAACAAGTCGGGGGGAGGTGGGCAGATGAAAAGGTAGATTGGTTGCTGGCGTCGTCGTTGGGATTTGGAAGGGGATTTATCAAGGTAGCCTTCCAACGTCGTATGACTGTAAACAACCTCTGGAACATGTTAGCCGGTGGAAGAGGAAACACAAAATAACGACGCACTATAAACACTCAGATCGTCATCCAATGATATTCCACAAGATTGAAAGATGTTTGATGATTGGGAAAGCCAGGCCTGTCCTGCGTTCCCATTCAACCACAACGAAAGCCTGCTTCCATCTTCTTCAAGTCGGAATCTACTCATGTATTATTTGATAGAGTGGCCTGTGATTTTTGGAGGATACTCACCTTGTAAATCCATTTTCCAACGCTTTCCTCTCTGTTAAACCCCGTCCATTCGTCCAAACGTTGTTTGTGACGGCGATGGGGTTTTGGTCAAAGTGGAAAAAATGGTCGGCTGATCGCACAATTCAGGCACGTCTTCGTCATCGTCATCGCTGATATCCCACCTCATCGCATTCAGAAACACCCGATCAGCTTGCTTTGACTTTAGACTCGCCAGGAAGCGCAGGAAAACATCTTCTTGGAGCATTTCCATGGTCAAAGGTAGTTCCTCCGCTTCCACCCTCTCCAGCATCCACCCGATGATTGACATTGGCCCCTCTGGACCTTGACAGATCACTCCTCGCGCAGAATCCACCCACAGCTCCTTCTCTAAGCAATTCAATTGCCTCTACAATTGCATGATTAGACTATTCTATTTCACTGATTTCGCTACTTACACGCAGATTATAGACGTATATCCCACCAAGACATCCCAAACTCCTTTCAAAGTGCGAGATCGGTACCAGCCCTACAGAAAAACATCGGCTTGAACGCACAAACCACCATGCACATACACTCTTACCGTGCCAAAGAAGTAGTGACGGAACCGTCCCAACGTCAACAGCAAATACCTGTGCGGTTCTGGATAAACGGAAGAATTTTCAGCACGTGCGTAAATCTGGAGTTCGGCTCGGCGTACCGCACTTGGGAACACTTTCGAAAATCCTCTTCAAAAGCCTATAATTAAATATTCATTTTTTGTTCGCTCCCCCAGAGAGGATACAGAACTCACCCTGCGTGCATCCGGTCCGCTATAAGTCACCGACGTGAACCTGCCCTCTGTCCCGATCACTTTTACAGCACATATGGTTTAACCGCAGTTGGGGGGCTCCAATGCCCCCATGGCCCCCGACGATATTCAACTACACATACATCTTCAAGTCGACAAAAATCACCACTCTTGACATTCCGGTACTGCATGGAGGGCGTGCGTAAGCCTTCGATCTACCTGCATTATAATCAGATGACCCACGTCGTCAAATTTGGTTCGTTCCTTCTCCTCTCGCTGAAGGATTTGGTTAACCTGGTTCCCATGAACGTTAAAAACCGTCATCGTGGTTGGCGTGGTCAAGTTACCCCCTTCGGATTCATCCTGGGGGGGAGAGCTTGATATTCCGGATATCCGGGCGACTCTCTGGCGGTAATAATTGTGCTGGTCGCCCTGTATATTGTGTTGGTCACCAAGAACATTGCTGAAGTTTCCACCGGTAACAGAAAAGCCTCGCGCATTAGCGAAGAAAGTGGGTTGCATTTTATGTCGGTTGAGAGGGAAGGGAACGATACGAAAAAAGTTCCATACAAATAGCTCTATATCTCAGACAAACACCTCGTTTAGGCTACATGCCTTTCAAATGAAAATAGACAAAGCGGGAGAACCACTCGTGTCCCATCCCTGTCAACATCGCGCCCATCTGAACTAGTTCCCATCTCCATTGCCCCTCCCTCCCTCCCATCCATCCCTGTCTACTTTTCCGTGAGTAACTTGATCTTCAGAATGATACTGTCGACCTATAGGATAGCTGTCGCCGTCTCAACTTGTCAAGAGAGAGAGATTGCGGTTCAGAGTAACACAATGCATCACCGTGTGGCGTTCATCAGTATCAAAGCCGGATAACCCAGGAGAGGATGCTGTTGGGCGCTGGCGCTTCAGTATTGATTCTAGATGATCATGGGGGCAACATTCCCGCACCAGAGACACGTTCCTTGAACCTTCCCGTCGAAAGACAAGCTTGTCTGGAGAACTCTCGTCCCTTATAGGCTCGAAAGAACCCCAATAGTTCGCATGCTGTGGCTAGCACTCCACTTCATCCCGCGATATCTTGGAAGCTTCAGCGAAATGAGGCCTGCGAGCTTGAATGGAGTCTATACCTGTGATATTCCGAAGTAAAACTCGAGGTAAGGCGCCTGAACACTGAACGTGCGAGCTAAACGACATCTTTATAGGTTCGCGTGCTTCCTATCGCAGATTCCCATAGAAAGCAACCACTGGCGAACTGATCTGTGATTGGAAAGGTGAGGGTCTTCTGGGTACGAGTGCTAGCGGGTTTACTTACCCGCATACGGAGGAGCGCGAGTGATACACGATCCCAAAGCATGACCAAAATCTCAACCAGCGTGTTGAACTTTCGTTTGACCCTGACTCTCCAGTCGGACTCTGAGTAGTGTGTCCAAACGGTCGATCCTGCTCTAAGCTTAGCCAAGGTTTTACGGGTTAATGGGCCATGTGTTGATTCCGAGCCTAAAGGATCCCGACAGCCGATTTGGGGACATGAAGCAACAAGCTGGATGGGAGAACATCACAGTTGCAGCGTTCAAGACGTCGTTGCAAAGAAACGACAACTCGGTAAGAGTGTATTCGAGCGGCATGGTAACCTGAGAATTCAAAGGGGTACCAGGCCTCAAGTTGAGTCTGAATCGCTCCGAACGGTACCAGTTGCCATTCAACATTGTTTGCAAGATTTCGGCAACCCCTCCGAGCCCGGCTACTAATGATTGTCGCGAAGATAAAGGTTCTGGGGTCCGTAGAGCACATACATTATGACGATATGGGGAGAAAGACAAAGTGGGCTGGCGCCGTAGTGGATGTTGCAGAAAACAAGCGAAGACGCTTTGTCAGCGGCCATGGCGTTGATGATTACCACCACCATCCCCCAAGCTGCTCTCATTGTTTCAAACGCTCTCGAGACTCTGTATCGACCTATGAGAAACACTAATCCTCTCCATTGATGCTCCTCAATCCACACAACCTTTCTTCCCCATTGTTATTTCGACATGCCAGCAGACTTGGAGCGTAAATATTGCGGGAAGTCGAGAAATGATAAGAGCCAGGGTATTCCAAAGGACAGCTGAAATAGCTATGGACCTCTTTAATACCGCTGCATGGGACCAGCCGAAGGCATACAAAGATCGAGAGTTGTGGGCAAATTTGTGATAGACGGTGGGCATCTGAATTTGCTGTGGTCTCCGGTTGCGCCCGAAGTTTATGCTCAGGCTGATTGTCTTCCAACAATAGTGGGCGAAGTATGGTCTCTATCAACCGCCTTGAACCTCTGCTGATATGAACACGTTAAAAACACTCTCGCATCTCGGTTGCTCTGACATATCATCTCCTTCTCCAGGATCCGAAGAAATGTATTCGAAAGAATCAGCATCCTGCTACTAGATACCAATCCTCTCTTTCGTCGAGATCTGCGCCCCCGGGACAGCATTCAGTAGACCGAAGTCGCGCTCCGCTCGAGAACTCAATGGCAGTGAAGTGATGGACCCTGAACAAGGCTGCTACTGTCCCGAATATCATGGGGTCGACCTCCGACCAAAACTAAGGCTTTATTGAATTCCAAACACGTTAGACGGGCTGGTCTAGTCATGAAGCCGCTCGGACAATGGTGGCTGAGGCTGGAGACGTAAACGAGCCTTTAACTGTGGTCAACGGAGGCATGTATCACGGTCCGTGCCGGAGTTATCAATACGGCTACTCACGATGCTACCTATCCTCAAATCCGCAGGGCTACAACAGATGCTGTTATTGATGGTGCAAGCAGCACCCATTGTTTTTCGTCCAATACTCACCGGACTCGTCAAGGCTACCTTTGAATTCACCGTTATATTTGACTCTACAACCACGCCGAAGGTGGGTAAGGGCGCATTCAATGTGAACTTTGAACCTCTTCGTCTCAGTCACCCTACAATCGTGTTGCATACTGACAGCTCTCGAACAGGCTATACTATCGATTTTAACCGACTTGTGACCGCCAGTGCTCCAGGTCTCAAGAAGTATTGCGTTGCGTTTCGCCCTGAAAGTAAATATGCGAAGTAACAGACGGTCTTTCGATGATTTCAAGTAATTCCGAGAGTCGGTAGGAACGGGCTTTCAAGAATTCAGTGCCAAGGCTTGGAATCAATTGATATCAGTTGTGAGTGGAACCTGTCTTATCGATATAGACTGTGAGCTTACTAAATGTATTGGTTGTTCATGTACTGACGGTACTTCAGCTACAGTCGAATAAGATTGTCTCCGATCTAGGGGAATGCCTACAGGTAGCTCGTCCTATAACTCATTTGTTCTCGATGCTGGAACATTGGTGCGAGTCAAGTAGTCAGAACAATAAGGCGTTACTTTCCTAACTTTTAGCTCAGACTTCACTATTCAGTGCCAGCTTGCTTCCCGAACGATCCTATGCGCCGATATTTAGCACACACTAGGACCCACAAGTCTGGCCCACGCCCGCTCAGCCTCCTCGCCCACGTCTCTGACTATCCCAACTTTGTCTCAACCAAGCCGGTGAGTGCTCTCGCGGTCCGCGGGGTTGAGTTCCGACGACAATACCCACTGTTGGCCGACGGACTCAGATGTTGCTGAATCGATACGTACCCCTTTCTGAATCATCACTAGGCATACCTAGGACCATATTTCAAGGAGTTGTAACCTACTATTGTCATGCTCGTTTGAGTGCCGAGGAACGTCGTTTAGTAGTTACATCGTGGAGATTGACCTCACTGCATTCGCTCTTCGTGACAAACCGCGAAAGCTCACCGGTGCGTACTGGCAGTTGCTTTTTGAAGCTTTCGACTTACCAGACTCATGCTTCAGACACATATCTCCATCACCGTCATCTGTGGCCACTGGCACGATGGCTCCTAGAATACTGCCGGTTGTCGTCCAAATATTCAACGCTCCAACACTCAAAGTCAAACTCTCATCCGCCTGCAATCCCAATTACCGGTGACTGCTAGTAGTCTTGTCTGAACTACTTCTCACCCTCGCTCGAGTCACATATACCAAAAAGATTGCCGAATGGATCCCAACAAAGCGGTATCTTGCACCTCGAAAGAACGTTGACAGGAAAGCAAGGCTTCTGTGCAGAGAAATAGGCGACCAGCTCGCGCATTGGGGATCTGCAGGTACTTATGTCGTTTGATTTAAATTTACAATCACTTTCTTTGCTCTGCAGCGTCGTCACAGTGTCGTATATATCCTGAAAATTCAAGACTACGACTTCATTCAACATTGTACTTCACCTGGCCGACTCGCTAAGAATGACAACTCAGTGTTCCGTAGGCTTGTGAATCTCGTTCTGCCGACCATACCGCGCTCTGAAAGACGACCTGTATCTATATCTCAACCATCAGAAACTCCATTGAATCTTCATCCCAGTCTGCACGTTTTCAACTCGAACGGTTCCGTTGACGTGATAAGCAGGCAACATCAACAGCCCCATAGAAGATACAGAGCTCACCCTGCGCGCATCCGGTCCGCTATAAGTCACCGACGTGAACGTACCCTCTGTCCCAATCACTTTTACAGCACATATGGTCTTGTTCGCAGTTGGAGGGCTGGGCCTATGCCACCGTGGTCCCCGACGATATTCAACTACACATACATCTTCAAGTCGACAGAAATCACCACTCTTGACGTTCCGGTACTAGGTGAAGGGCATGCATAAGTCTTCAATCTGCCTGTGTTATGATCGGGCAACTCACGTCGTCGAATTCGGTATGCTCCCCCTCTTGCTGGATAATCTGATTGACCTGGTTTCCGTTAACGTGAACAACCATTGTCGTAGTCATCGCAGAGTCGGTTTCTTGTGCTGCTGCTATACGTTGGTTGGGGGAGGACGAAGTTATCATGTTAGTTCTTGCACGGCCAGTGTAATTGTTATATTGGTCGCGTTGAACGTGGCTAAAAACACCACCAGAGATCGAAGTGTTTTGCGCATTTGGGAAGAACGCAGACATATATGCCGAGGGAGAAGAATAAATCAAACAGCAGGGAGGTTTAGGGCGTGCTGGGGTGTGGGGGAACAACGAACGATGTGATAAGACGAACCGATATATATATTTCGAGCCATTATGCTGTTTACACGCCTTTGAACAAAGAACAGAAATATTCGAAGTGCCAGAACCACGCCCGTTCCAGCCTCACATCAGATACGCGGTGATGCCTCTCAACAGCACCCCCACTCGAGTCCCCCCCCCCTCGCTCTTTCAGTCTCATCCGTTCTAGACTCGTAGACCATCAAGTCATTTGATATCCTTTGCTCACCGATGCCGAGTTCAGCCTTCAATAACAAAACTCATACGAGCGCTATTCGAAGCTCTCATGAGTCATGCCACTCTTGATGTGAACCCCAGACTGATATGCTGTAGAGCACTGGCGCTGATTTTCATTTATCTCTGAACGATCATCTGTATAACGAACACTCACCGTGGTGATACTCGCCGAGAATAGATTCCTGTCATGTCCATCGGAGGAGCCCATGTCCCATTCGTTCCAATCAAACTCGCACGCAAACTCGTATCGTTCTTCAATCTCCCGGAGATCTGGCTTGTCACGCGTCAAAACTGAGGAGACTCCATCCGGACTGGGCTTCAGTAAAGAATTCACTCAGTACCACAGCTTGAGCGAGGCGCTCGAGTGTCACTTACTAGTCGAGTCAGGGTGTTCATCACGGCAGGGGCTATCTGTTCATAGAGAATATCATCCGAGGATCTGGGGTGAGCGGGAGGGTATCAGCACGTTGCACGGGATATGTCCGGGGTTCTGATGTGGTATGACTGACCCGAGAGCGAATAGTGGGATTAAAGTCTCGAAAGCATCGTTGAGGCACGTCGCTTTTGAGCACGATTACTTTTCCTTTTGGGTTAACTGTTAGGCAGAACCGTGTGGAGCTTTTCACTCTCGGCGAGGTCCAACACTGAGTGAAGTAAAGAGTGAGCATCATATAGCTCGAATCCAAGCCACCCTAGCTTCCTTCCTCCTCGAGTACCACAAGTAGCAGGCGTAATGGGATTCTCGTTCTGAGTTCGGATTCGTCGGCGAGTCATGATCACTTGATAAATGGGAAGAGCAACCCAACCCAACGCGTACTTCGTTGCTTGAGCCCTCGAATGTGTTGCCAAAGGTTTATGTTGTTGGATTAGTAGCAAAACAGGCACCCTGAAAGCACTCAGAAATGGTGATACGAGGTTTTTGGACGGGTGGTAGACGCCCTGAGCTTCGAGAATTCGGGCTTGTGGCCGCAGTGCGGATTCAAATCGTGAGCAGCGGCGATAGGAATTTGAGCTGATTTCTTCAGTACGTTTTGAGTAGAGTCAGACCTGCGTTTGGCGTTCTTTGGAGATACTCAAGTGCGATAATAAGAAAAAGTGCTGTCAGAGTGGGTGGCCGTCAGGGACAACGAGCAAACAAGCTTTGTCAGCGGCCGCGGCGTTGACCATAACCACCACCACCATGATCCAGCTCTCACTGTCAGTGAATCCCAACGGCTTTTGACCATCACATATATTCTATAGATCGAATGCAATCTCTGGTTACTCTTTCTCCTCGGAACATCATTGGCAAATCAGGTTCACGAATCGGAACATTCCTTCCAACCTTCCAATTCGGCATTGCCATAATAAACCAAGCTTATTCGTTCAGGATCTCAGAGCCGTAGTCTGAGATGCTCCAAGGGAGAATTTGGTTAGCCCTCGCGTGCCCTCTGCCGTGAATGAGCCCGTTGGGATGGGCAGTGCTGGAGAACATCGATAGACGATGACGTAACATAGGTGATTATGTCTTCGTACTACCTGACCATGTTCAACACTGACCTATACCTCTCTATCAAGCATATCCTGACCTCTTAAAAGCCTTAGGAACCGAATGCGAGAATCCGGTAAACATCAACGAGCAGAGTCAAACCAGAGACCCCCCCTTTTCATCCCGGTCCCCCGAGCACTGTTTGGGCTCTTCTCTCCTCGTTTCAAGAGGCCGAAGCTCATGAGTGGGTACTAGCAATGATCCTGAGAGCTTCCAACTGACCAGATTCACGCTTTAGACCCATATCTCTGTCCATTGGCACGGATACGGCCGGTCGTCGTTCAGACGTTGAACATTTCAAAACTTCGAGTCGAACCCTCACCAACTAGCGACCGCAAAGCCCATTGATCGATCTCGTTTGGATCCCCCTTACACCCTCGCTCAAGCCCAAAGCGATTGCTGAACGGATCCCAAGGAGGCCGTATTCTTGACCTCGAGAGCACCTCGATAGGAACTTGAAGGCAGGACTTATCCCTGACTGCGAATGCTGTTTATCAAGCGGAGAAAGAAGCCGATTGGGTTGAGCAACGGGGTCATGCAGGGCTCGTCCACCGTTGGGTTTGAAGTTTCTTATCTTGTTCACTGGGATAGTTACGACGGTTTTTTGTTCCCTATATCATTACGAGCTTGTATCTACCTTGGTAATCGAAACCTGCAACCGCATTGTATGGAACATTTGGTGCCTTACTGTATGTTCTTTCGCCATGGACAGCGCCAGTGCTGTTCGAGACGACCCAACTCGCCTTCAACCCTCTCGATGTCTCACTGATATTGAGAATGCTTCATAGCGAAGCTCTTAACACCAACAGTTCTATAGATATAATGAGCAGGCATCGCTAACATTAGTGCAAGACAGATGCCCGAGCGCTGATCGCCATGGGCTTTATAGACATTTCATGGCCAAAAGCAACGATAAACCTTCGTGGTTGACATTGATGGAGAGAAACCATGACCCCGAACGCCGCGATCATGGACCCATATGAGTCTACGGTTCTGTCTCGTGGAGCCGATATATTATTCCACGAATTGGCCTTCCTCTCTTTGGCGGTTCGTACCGACCGATAAGCTTGGTGACCGTGTATGGTTGATGTGGGATGCTTCGGATGCGCTTTGAGCATCAAGTGCCTCGCCAGCACGCATGATCGATAGCCGGTCTTGTCATTCCTCGGGGGCTGGTAGCATGCTTAACTTTAGTATGCACAATAATGTATGAGCATGGGGACATACGTTAGAAGCAATAGTTGGTGAGGGCACGTTTAAAGTGAGTGTTGGGCCTCTTCATCTCTGATTTCGGTCAGTCCACGGTTGTGTTGCTCACTGACGGCTCTCGAACAGACTGCACTGTCAATTTCCGCCAATCCGCGGCTGCTTGTACTCAACGTCTCGGAAACCATCGCGTTGCTTTTCGTCCTTAAAGTAGATATGGGATGCGAGGCGAGGTGGCGGTTGGCCTTTCATGATATCCAGCATCCCTGATTATCGGAGGAATGGGCTTCTGAGGAGTCAACTCAGAATCGTAAAGCTCGAATCCTACTCACCTGGTTATGAATATCCCCGTGGTTTCAAGGAGAGAAACCATTCACTGACACGTCGCGATCATGGACCCACATGAGTCCATGGTTCTCTCTCGTGGCCCGTAAATACTACCTCACGAGTTGTCCTGTTCAGTAGTCTGTACGTATCGATGTGCTTGGTGGTTATATGTCTCAGAATGGGATGCACCGGATACGCTTCAAGCATCAAGTGCCTAACTGGAGTGCATGTTCGATGGCAAGTCTTGCGCTTCCTCAGGGCTCGTAACACGTCGAACGGAAAGCTGTTCTGGTATGCATAGTATTGTATAACTCTGGGGGAGTACATTCGAAGTAGTACTCTCGTTTACTGAGGGAATCAAAACTTCAAAGATACCTCTGTCGACCAACAGCAGTGAGTGGGTAGTGGGTATGATTAAGACTCTTGAAACACACCTTTTCGGCCTCTCCGTGCCTAACCACGAAGTAATCAACGCAACTCTTGACTAGGATGTCAATCAGAATCTGACGTGTTAAAACGAGAGAGAGAGAACACACGAAACTCCTAGAAATCGAGGGTGTTATGGTGGGGGTCATCGACTCGGATGATACATTCATGACTGACGAAAGTTGGTATATCCGTGATAGGCCGATATCCGGACGAGATTCATCATCGTAGAGGCTCGAGATGGTACGAATCACGATAAAACGGCATCCGAGGAGCTGGCTGTCTCAATGCCGGTATGAGATGAATGGCAACGATGCATCAAAAAGCAATGTGACCTACCAATTCGTTGCCGTATCGGAAGAAGATGAATACGATTGGAGCTCGTCTGTGTTGTCGCGCTCGTAGGCAGCGAGATTCATGTGGGAATAAAGAAGAGTTTCCATGGCACGTCGATGTCGACAGACTTGCTCGGGTGAGCCGGAATCAGAACCTATGGGTTGAGCCTGCGAAGGCCAATGCCACTGCAGATACCGAACTCCGAGCTGCTACTCTTGAGGGGTATCGTTCAAGTAGGCGGTTAAACGAAGTAAAATGGTTGTTGTAATCGTCCACAAGTTGATGTACTGATGCTTCAAAACTTTGAGCGTAGATACAAAAAAGCGAAGCACGATGACGCACAATAAGTACCGGGTCTCGCGTAAAGCTTTCACGAGAATGAAAAACTCTGTGCTTGGGAGTCCGCCGTTTTGAGCTTGAAGAGCGCTTGGAGATCGATCTTCATTCGGCTGACACTCAGGTGGCTCGGGCGGTACCTTAGAGGAGAGCAGTGAGGGTGGCAGTTGGAGTAGAAAGCGCCGTATTCGCCGGATCCAGGAGAGTGGGTGGTGCAGGCAAGAGTTCGCTATTGAAGACCGCAAAATCGTGAGGCGGTTGAGGCGGTTGAATTTGGAGCGAGTATCGTTATCGTAGAATTATGGGAATAGGTTATAACTCACCGATGCCTCTAGTACCACTTCTGGTTAGCCTTCAAACCGGATGAATTATCCTCTGAACCCTCTTTGTCAAGGATTTGCAGATACACCGTCCAACATCGGGGTTTTGGAATTCGGGGAGGCCTTGGTTATACCCGGCTTGGATACCAGTTCTCTCGCTGACCGTTTCAATCCCGATTATATTCGCTTTGGCGTTGAGAAGAGTGGCAAGCTTGATACGAGGATGTTGCCTAGGTGTTGCTCGTAGATTTGTGGTGGAGGTTGCACGTAGCGAGGAACATGGATTTGTCAGCGACCGCGACGTTGACCAAGACCACCACTTGCAAGATACCTCAGACCTCTTCACTCGTCATTTTTTGCTCAACTAGCCCAGAAGTCTGCGGGGATTTTACTTGTTATCGACTAGAAGCACGGAGAAACAATGTGATGGGAGGGCTCAAGGTGCCGGTGAGTCCGTTCTTGTGCATATTTTCTAGGCTCATCTTCGCTCTCAGATAAACCAGAAACATCGTTCAATGTCGGCCATCCAAAAATCTCCAAAACATCTCCAACCACTCTTCCCGCTCAATCGCTTTCTCGACCTTTCAAACAACTACCAACGCCTGCCCAGAATCTACGCTTATATTGCCACCCTCCTACTACCTCGACCGACGCCATGTTGACAATCATGCACTGTAAACGCCAAAGGAAACAAGCAGCATGTCCAACTCTTCAAATGACCGTCGATACTGCTATCATCTGATCCAGTTGATTGGACGGTGACCGACTGATCTGGTGTGCAACTGTTCTCGGCCCTCATCCGTACCTACAAGCATCGTCCTTCGCACGATTCAATTTTTCGGAAAGGCTACGGAACCTCTGGTCCCCGCGCCCTGTATCTAGGGTATTACCATCTCCAACCCCTCAACTGACTTCGGCCGATGATCAGGATCGGAAAGCTCGTAGGTGTGTGCCATTCCTATTAACATGCCTCGAAAATTTTCATGCTAATAGTTCTTGAAGAGACGCATGTGGCTTGACTGAAGGCATGAATGAGTTTAAGTCAACCCCGCCAGTGCCATTCACTTGTCTGTCCGAGTCTTGTGGAATCGCTCTGTCCCCAATGCACTTCCTCTGACCCACGACGCTTGTGCTACCTGGTGGAACTACGAGCCTTGAAGGGGGAAAGGGAGGTCCTCGTGGCAAATCGTGAGTGGTAGCCTAGCCTTCTCAGTTGATTGGTCTTCTGACTCATCTTGGCTCGAATTTTCTGTAGCTGTCCTAGTCTCCGATTCCCTCTGCTTGTATGAATACCCATGCCTGCAACCCCCTTCAGATTGCGTTACCTTCGACTTTGGTTTTCCAAGGCGGAGCTTCACTCGACGGCCAGACCTCCGTCATCTACCGGGCGTACTCGTGTACCGAGGAAGCACTTCCATTCTACCAGGTCAACCGGCTTATCCTCCTTCTCAACTTCACTCAACTTACCTACAGAGAGCTCACATATTCACGTTTCCTGGTCAACGGCACCTTCAATGCATCTAGGCCTGGAATCACGAGCAAAGTATAGATTGACGTTGGCAAGACCGCAAGAGAAGATTCAGACGAACGTTCGGAGACAAATGGCAGCAGGGTTAGTTGAGTTGGTGTGTTTATAGGCATCTCTCTTGACAATTTCACTCATTAACCGGGAATTTTGCAGACTATTTGTACGCGCGTTGTGCCGCCTCGCTGGTGCAACGATATTATTTACCTTTTCTCTCTCTTGTGACTTTCGGTACATTTTCTACTGAATTCGAGCTCATAGATGTACTAGAGCGCTATAAATTCATCTGCTATCAACCTTCATAACCCAGCCGAAACCCTCTGGCTCCCGAGGCCTATTTGTCCACGAAGATACGGACGACCGGGGCTGACAGCACTTATACGCAAGATAGGGACGAATGTCGGGCTAGATATCATGAAGATGTCGGCTTCCTGCAGGTATTGGGATTGACGATGGCGACGGCGAAGAAAGGTTATGAACCAAAGCTAGAGGCCAGATTGAGGTTGAGGGAATGGTTCGTCATTCCTTGAGTGAGTCGTGCTTTTTGTGAATCCTCGATTATCCTTCTTTACCATGTACAACTCCCGCATTACTATCATGATCCCATTGTGCCTCGATCGTTCTCACGTCTCTAACTTGAACAGGGTTACGCTCGCAACTTTACTGAATCAGGGCGCAAGTTCGAGACTGCGTGAATGATCTTCGAAATGATTGGCCTTTATTGGGATATCTGCCGTTCACGCCACTCTCAGAGGGCCACTTTGTTTGTGATTGACTTAAAGGTTTTGAGTGCTGCATCCTCAAGTAAGCGCGAGGAGCGACGTATTCTGGGCGTCACTGAAAACGGGCTATTACCGCTGGTCATCTATTATAGGTCTCGACTCCTCCAACCACGACCAACGTCTCACGGGTCACTGGAGATGTCGGGTTGCCTACCATTGCAAGTGTACGTCCGTATGGGCTTGGTA
>JANHQD010002348.1:0-29146 GCA_024721195.1 Marasmius sp. AFHP31
GAGACGACGACAGAGGCGACAGAGGTAGCGAGCAGAGGGCAAGAGCAGGTAGATAACTGGTCCCAATGACAAGTTAGATATATTGAAGGTAAAGAGAAACGAAGTTAGCTACTCACCTGGTCCCAATGACAAGAGGTCAAGATGAGGGACCAGGTGTAAACTGCCTAGCTTATATACTGGAATGTGAGTCGCGCGAGAATAAAGAAAGATAATAGGGAACAAGGAAAGAACAATAGTAGTCCAGGTATGGAATAAGAACGAGTCCGGAACGAGTAACTGTTGTATATAAAAGAACAAAGAGAACAAAGGAAACACTGGATGGGATGGGTTGTGAAGACGATGTGAAAGAACAAGGATGGGAAAGGAAATGATGGGAATGATGGGAGGAGGGGAACCGGGTATCTGGTAGGCGTCAAAGTAGCAAATGGGCGTCAACGTGACAATCAGGCGCTGAAAGGGGAATGGGCGCTAAGAAAGGAAAAGATAGGGGGAAAAGCGGCACTTCATGACAAACACAAAGGTTTTGCATCACCCAGTTGAACATTAGTAGGAAGTGAACTGTCGGTTGAAAATAGATCGACTCACATTGAACGTTCACCCTCGTCACCATCACCTACCCGTTACTTCACCTGAACTTCCACTGTGGAACACCATGTACATTCGTCGCAAAGACTTTTGTACCCTGCTTCCTGTAAACTCACAAACCATCCAGTCGCCTCTCACAACCGAGCCAGTCCGTATCGTCCTGATCAACATCATGAACCCACGATCATCACCATACCAAACGAACCAGAAATTTATAGTGCCCACCCAAGTGAATCCGAATCCATTTTCCAAAGCCCTAAAACTTTACAGCGTTGTCAATTCACCAGTTGTTACCCTCCTAATCAAACCACCGAACATGTTAGGTACAGCTACAATGAGATTCTAGACAGGCTAAGGTATCAGTACGAACGCGGAAGACTGGACAGAGACAAGTACGTACGTCGAGTAGACCAAATCATGCATCTCGTTGCGCTTGATGGCCATAAGACGAGCCCTGACACTAATGAAGAACCATCACCGTCACCTATTACCCGTGAACAAATCAGTAGGTTGAACCTACAGACGGTAGCTGACGAGTGTCGACTTACATTTGAGAATAGACAAAGAGACCCATGGTTAGTGAGTTCTCACCCATCCAATGCTCCGAACAAACATCTTCCATCGCCCAATATCCCTCTCCAGCCCAATAATTTGCCAGGTTCTGTTACCGTTGATGTATTGCTCAATTGCCGTCTGCCCGTTAATTTGATATCGATACTGACCGATCAAATTTTGTCCTCGAATGCCAATTCCTCGCGGCAAGCAGTCGATGTTGAGCTTGAAGGACGACCCGGTGCTCCTCTCCTCAATAGTGTACCAAAGATAATGAGAACTGTCCTAAAGCGCTAGACGCTAGGACTATAGAAACAACGGCGGCGGAAGTCGACTAGCAGAGACGACAACAGAGACGACAGAGGTAGCGAGCAGAGAGCAAGAGCGGGTAGATAACTGGTCCCAATGACAAGTTAGATATATTGCAGATAAAGAGAAACGGAATTAACTACTCACCTGGTCCCAATGACAAGAGGTCAAGATGGGGGACCAGGTGTAAACTGCCTAGCTTATATACTGGAATATGAGTTGCGCGAGAATAAAGGAAGATAATAGGGAACAAGGACAGAACAATAGTAGTCCAGATAAAGAATAAGAACGAGTCCGGAACGAGCAACTGTTGTATGTAAAAGAACAAAGAGAACAAAGGAAACAATGGATGGGATAGGTTGTGAAGACGATGTGAAAGAACAAGGATGGGAAAGGAAATGATGGGAATGATGGGAAGAGGGGAACCGGGTATCTGGTAGGCGTCAAAGTAACAAGTGGGCGTCAAAGTAACAAGTGGGCGTCAAAGTAACAAATAGGCGCTAAAAGAGGAATGGGCGCTAAGAAAGGAAAAGATAGGGGGAAAAGCGGCACTTCATGACAAGAACAAGCAGTCAGATTCATAATGGTCAGCTAGAAATTAATCACGCACCTGACACCCAAGAAGCTCCAAGCAATCACAATAGCCGTAGGTCTGGTCGATTCTCACAGCCAAAGGTTGAAGGACACGTTCAGGACGCAAGTCAAACGACAATAGAGGATGGAAGTAAAGGAAGTAGAGGCGTGACGTGTCCAGATGGCAAGCAAGCACCCAAGGCTGAGCGTGTGAATCATTTGCCAAACACATCCTCTCCAGTTTCAGGGTTCCCGGATAACTGACACGTGCCTGCACCGCCACCCGCTCATCCTTCCCCTTCAACTCTGACTACTGCTTTGGCTTCTCCACACAATCAACAATCCTCCTTTTTGACTACCGCAAAGTTTGGGCTTCAGGATTTCAAAACTTATTCCCATGAACGACCTGAAGATTCTGCAAGGGATAGTAAGGTAGAAATGAGTAGGAAAAGCAAGGGAGATGCTGAAAGAATAGGTGCGCAATCAATTTCTTTGTATCGAACATTGGCTGGCATGTCTCGTATGTTACCTTCGGGTTCTTTTCCCCTTCTCAATGATCAAGAACGAGTAAACAACCTGCAACACTAACAAAAACAAGCAAGAATCACAGAAAGTTCAGATTTCAGCCCAAATTCTGCACCTCCAGCCCCTTCTACACCACGTTCTAATCTCCTGGAGGTCAGTTCAAATTCGCCAGAAGCACACTCGATACCCCCTTCTGACATTCGAAACTCGTTCCCACCGTCTCATGTCCTCAGGACATGAAAGGTTTGCGCAGCCAAGTCCTGTATAAATGTAGCTCACATGTAGGTAAATGTAGTTAAAATGGACGCATAGGTAGCTAAATGTAGGTAAATTGATGTAGTCTGGGCAGGCCGCTAGAAAGACCTGGCCTACCTGTCATGAGTCGCAACATGGAGACATCAAAAACAATCCAGAAGTCAGAATGTCCCGGCTGGCAGTACATCAAGTAGACTAAGACTCTGAATCCATACCTGGCTGCCACTGTGTGGCAGGTCAAAATCCCACAAGTTGGCTGCAAACAACCACCTTGAAATACTGTTAGCAAGTAGAGCGACGTGAGACAGGTAAGCTTACTTCAGGGATATGAGGTTGGGAATCTCCATGGGGGAAGGTACCGGCTTCGTCTTTTTGGCAGAACGGCCGCCACCACCGGAGGCATCATTTGCCTTTTGCTTCTTGGGCTTGGACGGTGGCTTTTCGGGCACTTTGCCAGCAACAGCGACGACACTGGAGGCAAGTTAGTAGGTGAATGTTGAAGGGAGAACATGTAACACTTACAGGTCAATCGTGCCTTCAAGTCGCTTGAGCTTGGGAGTCAATATAGTAGGGTCCATCTTGCGATCATAAACCAGGTGTTTGATGAGCTTCACGAACGCCGGTAGTCCGTTCACGCCCTCACAACAAGGTGTTTCCTGGTGTCATGGTCGCCAGTTGGGATGATCTTGGTGAGAGGACCATTATACGTCGGCCACAGATCTTTGTCAGAGATTTTGGAAGTGTCGATATCTCCGGCATAGGCACTGAATGGATGGTCCTTCTTGGCGGTTAGTATCGTCTTTGGAAGGCCTTTGACCTTGGTTGCAAAGGATTCGATGGAGTCAACGGTAGTGGAAGTGGAGGAGGCAGCAGGTTCGGAAGAGCCAGTCGGAACTGGGGTGTCGTGTTGCGGAGCATTTGCTGCGCTGTTGGATGCATTGAGTTTGAAAGCAGCTAGGGAGTAAATGGGAGTCGTTCAGTCAGCCACAAAAACGTAAAGTGACAGAGGCGAACCTTTGTCTGCTAGCTCTTTGACGTCAATGGTAGCACTAGGAAAATGTATCAGGGGTGAGGTAAACCAGCAGACAGTAGGATACTCACAATGTAATTGCTTCGCCAATCTTCTGTTGGAAGATCATAAGCCTGCTGTTGAGTACAAGTAGAGATGAAAGCGGAGTACATACCCTCGAGCTCAGATTCCCATTCACAACATCCTGAAAGAACAACCTCATCAATAGTTGCTTGAGTGACAGAGAACACGGGCCTACCTTTGGTTTTGCGGACTGCTGTTTGACCTACAAACACCGTCATTGGATAGTAGCCATATGCGGGTCATAAACAGATGATGTACCTCTTTAGACGGCTTACTAGCTGGGCGCGCCTCCTGAGAGATTCGTCTCAGTAAAGGCATCTGAATAGAGAAGAGAAACATACCCTTTCAGAGCCTTCCTCGTCGCTGCTGGACTCGATGTTGATCACCTGAATTTCACGTGGGTGTTTGTCCCTCTCTTTCCTCTTCTCCTTCTTTTTTCTCTTCATCTCTTTCTTTCCAACTTTCTCCTTCTCTTTGCATTTGGCCTTCTCCTTCTCCTCCTTCTCCTTGTGTCAAGAACAGGTCTAGGTCTAGGGCCCCTCAGGCCATCTTCTAGGTCAGGAAGTCAAAATGAATCAATTGATGGTGAGTAGGACACTTGCTACACAGTACATGCTGGGTACAAGCAATGTGAGACGAAGTTGTCAGACTAGGGAATCTATCTACAGGTGTCCATGAGTATATATGTCAAGGTACAGCATACTGAGTCATGGGAACGAATCTTAATAAGGAATAATGAAAGAACATTGTAGATCATCAAGGAATATCGAAGGAGTCGGGTAGAAACTGATGGAACAATCAAGGGATGTCAAGTACAGCAATATCATGATGGGAATCATATGGAATGATAAACACAAGGTATGGAATGATCTGGAATGGTCTGGAACATCAAGGAAGCCATAATGCGATACTGGGGACATGAAACGAAGTGAAATCAAAGGGAAATCAAGGGTAATAGTCTGGGGACCAAGGAAACAGGAGGAACAGTGGGGCAACTCATAACACCTTGTGCCTAACCCACGTCTTCCTCCACGACTTGTAGTTGTTCTTGACAAGCTCCTGTGCCTTCCAATAGCTGTCACACAGCTTCAAGAATGGGTGCTTCTCCTCGATATACTTGATGAAGGCGTCCATCTGGCTCGGTTTGAGGGACGAGTAGTTCTCAGATGGGTTTGAGAACTCGAGTTCAAACCAGAAGTTGTGGTGGTGCTGGTAGACCCCTTGTTTTGTTGCGTGTGAGATGAGGGAGCCGTCTTCCTCTTGCATCCAGGCATAAACGCTGTACTTCAATTTGCTGTCTTTGTTGTCAACCTCGACAAGCATCGTTGGCTCCTTGTTACTTGAGGCCAGGCGTTTCCACCACGTAACACTGGTATCTTCGTGCTTCTTTTACTCACCAGTGACGTTTGCTGGATGAACCGCTGATGAGCTTGTGCTCGTGTTGGAAGGTGCCGGTGGTGGGCTTGATGCTGAGTTCGGCAGGCTTGAAGACAATTGCGGTGGTGTAGAGCCGGCATGACGCCTAGCACAGTGGACTACTACATTACTACAACTACTACTTACCAGGAGGGTTGAGAGAGAGTTATAGAGGCAAGACGTAGAAGCTCAAGCACACTGTAGATTCACGTAGAGAACTACCAACTTATATACATGTGGAATGAATGTAACTACCATAAAGAGATATCTAATAGAAATTGTACATATGGAGCATATAGAACAATGAAACAGTCACGAAGTACTGTTCCGCATAGTCATACTGCGGGAGAAGTGAACCGAGACTGATTAACATCTAGGCCGCGGATTCAACACACCCCCTTGCTAAGTGCAGCTGAAAAGCGCATCTGAGTGAATCAAGTGGACGAGTAGAAATCAAGTCCAAGGTGATCTCTGAACCGTAAGAACTTCTCATGACCAAGATTCTTCGTGAACATATCTGCGGGATTGTAAACACCTTCGATGAAATACAACTCGACTTTGCCATCTTCAACACACGATCGGATATAGTGATACCGAATATCGATGTGCTTGGTTCAGCGTTCTTGAACTGGGTTAGAGGCAATGAATATCGAGCCTTGATTGTCACCGCAGATTGGAATAGGACCTAAGTTGATTCCAAGTTCAGAGAGTAGCGATCTAATCCAGGAAGCTTGACAACTGCAATCAGACAGTGCCATATACTCAGCCTCAGTGGAAGAGAGTGCCACAGTCTTCTGAGCATGCGATTGCCAACAGAAGATGCAACCTGCTAACTTGAAGAAATAGCCAGTGATAGAACGGCGCTTGACAGGATCAGCAGCCCAGTCCGAGTCTGTGAACGCAAGGAGACCTCCATTGGAATTACCATCATAGGTGAGGGTATAATCCTTTGTGCCAGCGAGATAGCGGCAGATGTAGAGAGCTTTATCAAGATGCTCCTTAGTCGGATTTGCAGAGAACTGAGAAAGCTTCGTAACAGCACAGGCAATGTCAGAATGTGTGCCCAGCATGATGTACAGAAGCGATCCAATTACAGACTGGAACTTGGCACGAATAGCCGGATTGACTGGACCATCATTAGGCATTGGCACATAGCCTGCAGGGAGCGGTGTGGTAGCAAACTTCGCATTCTGCATGCCAAAATGTTTAAGGACTTTCTGTAAGTAGTCCTGTTGGTCGATCAAGATCTTTCTGCCTTCTCGGCGGATGTGCATACGAAGGAACTCTTCGACATCGCCTTGATCTCGGCATTCCCATCAAGCCATGAACTCGGCTTTCTTCTTGTCAACAAAGGTTTTGTTAGGACCCATCAAGAGTGCATCGTCAACGTATATGATCGCATACACAACTTCACCACTCTTCTTATCTTTGCAGATGAAGAGTCCAGCATCAGAAGTTAGGCTTTTAAATCCCAATACTTCCATGAACAAGCTAAGGGTTCACCACCATTCAAGGGCAGCTTGCTTTAGTCCATATAATGCACGACACAGGCGTAATACCTTACGTTCTGAGCCCTTGACTTTGAAGCCTTCAGGTTGCTCCATGTATATCTCCTCAGCGAGATCACCATAAAGGAAGGCGTTCTTAACATCAACAGAAGTGATGTACCAGTCTTTGAGCGCTGCAAGGGCAAGCATCATTCGAACAGTCTCAAAACGAACAACTGGTGAGAAGGTTTCGTCAAAGTCAATACCTTCAACTAGAGAGAAACCTTTGGCAACAAGCCTTGCTTTCTTACGACTGTTAGTTTTAACGTCGAAGACCCATCTATTTCTGATGGCTTTGCGTCCCTTAGGAAGGTCGCATAATTCGAAGACCTTGCGCTTGCGAAGTGCCTCAAGTTCTTCACGGCAAGCAGCCTTCCATTCCTTCTGTTGCGCTTCAGGCAACTTCATAATATCACGGAGTGTCCATTCTTTGATGTTAGCTAACTCAGGAATATTGGACGCTGGAAGCGAATCGTGTACTGGAACGGCATTGTTCAACAAGTAAATCACAAATCCTACTCCCCCTTCATGGGTAAGTCTTTCGACTACGCTTTCACCCCCTTGCGACTCAGTGCTTCCACTGGGTTTTGGAGCAGGCGGAGGCGGAAGTGGACCAGGAATCACACTTTTTGTACCACCTTTGCCTTTCCTGGACTTCGATGAGCCAGGATGATCAACTTTATGTGGCTGTGCTATGTCACCAGTGATCTTTCTCCAAGATTTCTTGTTCTCTAAGTCGCGAACACTTTGTGAGGGTTTATTCGGGTTCCGCTTTTCACTGAATATTTTACCAGGTTGCGTAGTACCTGTCCGAAGCCTCAAAGATCGATGTGGACCTTCCGCCGCTGGTTGGGGTGGAGGTTCAGGAACGTCGGCTTCGCCTGTAGGCGGCGGAGGACCAGATGGAGGTAACGGTTGTTCCTCAGCCTGTTTAGGGCTACCTGCAGGTTCGTCAACCGGAGGCTCTGGTCTCTTTTGAAGGTTTCGGGAGCGACTTCTGAGATTTCGGGACGGAGCATCGTCGCTACTATCATCAGAGTCATTGTCTTCCGAAGAAATGTTGGGATTTTCACCCAAAGTAAAATGTTCACCATCCACTGGTGTTACGCCACGAGTTTTTGCATCAGGACATCTGGGATACAGAGTCTCATCGAACAGTGCAGTAGTACCTTTGAAAATAGAGTTGTTGCTTCGCATGAAGAGAAATCCTTTCATCCCTTCCTGATAACTGATGAAGGTCATCAACTCAGAGCGAGGAGCGAGCTTATTGGTACGTTTGTCGTCAGGTATGAAGACATAGGCTGCACAGCCCATAACTCGGAAGTGTGAAACATCCGGTGCCTTTCCGTACAGCATCTCAAACGGAGTTTTCCAACCTAAACGTTGCACAGGAGTGCGATTGTAGAGGTGGACGGCATGTTGGTGACAAAATTCCCACCAGGACTGAGGCATACAAGCTTCAAAGCGAAGAGCCTGAGCCTTCTCAGTAATCGTCCTGTTGAATCGTTCAGCGCGACCATTCTGTTGAGGAGTGTATGGTACGCTCTGCGCAACTGCGATCCCATGCTCTTTTAGTAAAGCATCAAATTCGTTGCCTTTGTATTCTCCCCCTTCATCCGACATCCATTGCTTGATGGTAGTGTCAAATTGTGTTTTCACCATAGCAATGAAGTGCCTAAGCGCTTCAAGAGCATCGGATTTTCGACGTAGGAGAGTAGACCACGCATGTGAAGTGCAGTCATCAACGAAAGAGATGTAGTACTTGTAACGGTGATAAGATTCAACTGGAAACTGCTTTAGATCCAAATGAATGAGGTCAAACGGTTTGGCAGCTCGAGACTTAGAATTTGGGAACGATTTCTCATGCATCTTGCCTTCAGCACAACCGCAACAAAGAGGAGTCTTACTGGTGCGCATTTTCAGGTCAAGTGGGAAATTCTGTGTATGTTTCCGAGCTTTATTCAGGGCTTTGTCTGAAGGATGTCCGAAACACCTGTGCTCAACGTCATAGTCAACATTTTAAATGATAGACTTGGCCAATAAACTCTCAGCAGAAGCTTTCCGCGAGTAGACCCAATAAATGGTTTGACCAGGCATATGAGGATAGCAAACAAGCAATTGATTCCGCTGTAATGAGTAGAAGGCTAACTTCTTCACGTTTCCACGAATTGAAAGTCCATCTTGAAGGAACTCACCCAAGGATAGTAGTCGTATATCCAACTGAGGTATGTAATAAACAGGATAGAGACGTGAAATACGCTCTGACATTTTCCCGTCTTGTCCTTCGACACTATGCTTAATGAAGACAGTTCCTTTACCCTTGATTTGTATAGGGTTGTTCTTATCGGCAGTATTTACCATTGAACCATTATCGAGGGGCTGATAATCAGCAAAGTCATTCATATCGTGAGTAAAGTGCGATGAAGCACCGAAATCTAATAGCCAGCCCTGTGCGCTACTGGACTTCTTTCCCTTACATTGAGTACAGCCAACGAAATGATTGTTCAACACATAAGAAAATTGTACAAGTAATTCCAGATTACTACCACGACTACAAAAACGACTACTGATAGAATCTAGTAGAGAGCATCGCTGTAATGTGGAATCAGTGTTGGGAAATAGATCAAAATAGGTGACTAACAGGTCATCGTAAAAAGATCCAAGAGAGACGTTGTCCGGAACGTCCTCTTCTACCCCTGTAGCTTCGGCAATGTCGTCATCAACCTCATCACCGAATAGAGAAGTTAGGTCATTACCATCTCCCATGTCTACATCCTCATCAACTTCATCAGGACCAACGCTACGAGAACGTTTAGAAGAAGAAGAAGAGCTGTATCTGGGTCCGTCATCATCCTCCAGAGTACGCTTGGATGAGGACGCGATAGCGCCAATACGTTCCTGGAGGGAGGTGCGGGCCTTGCTCACCAGTTGGTCTGAGTGGTGGACCTCGGATGCCACGACATCTTCGAGCGGTTTGAGGTACCGCGCTGTCTTGGGTACACCTATTCTGTCAGCGAGTGAGCGGGATTCACGAACATCTTGAAATACTGACTCCGAAGGTTTAAAACCTGTGAATTTCTGCAGGACAGCAGGGTTCTTCTTCTTCGGTGGAGGTGGAGGGGCGAGAGTGCTGTCGCATGATTCGTCCCAGAAACCTTTGAACATCGCAGGAGGTGGAGATCCCCTAGCACAGCTAGAAGGGAGGCGCGGAGCAGCCTTGTAGTTAAGATCGGGATAAGTTTCGTCCCAAGTGCTTGGAGGAACATAACCTGCCCATGGATCACGACTAGTCAGGAGAGGGTAGGTGTTCTCCGATGCTATCTCAGCACGGAGAGACTGCTCGATTGCATTTAATGCAACCCGATCCTTACGCTTCGTAATGGAGGAGAAGGGTGGAGTGATGGTACCTGCCACAGAGGCAAAGTGGGAGTGACCATGAGGGCGGTTGCCACCGCAATTGCCACCAGAGTTGCCAGCATCCCTATCAATGCCACCACGTGTGCCTCGTTGCTGCTGCTTCTTCTTCTTACCCTTGTCTTGGTTCGAAGGAGGAGCACACTACTGCTGATTGTTCTGCTGCTGCTGCTCCCCACACTGTTGTTGACGCTGTAGAGGGCAAGGGCGCTGCTGCTGCTGGAACAAGGGAGCGTTGGTCCCACCACGTTTGACCGCAGTGAGTCGACCAGCGAACTGAGGGTTAAGACGCTCATATTTGACCATGATGGCGTCCTGAACGCGGTCGAGGGTAAGGATTGGTTTCTCATATCCTGTCGAGCTACTAGAGGAGCCGGAGCTACTACTTCCCGATTTCTTGCTAGCTTTATCATCACCATCGTCAACTTCTCCAAGGTGCGAATAGTCATGCAAACACTTGGAGGCAGCCGCTTCCCAGACTTTCGGGATGGCTTGGACGAGGATGAGAGCTTTGATAAGCTCAGGGATGTTGACACCAACTGTGTCAAGATGCTCGAAGTAGGACTTCAACTTGGCGATACTGCCAAGAGGATTCTGCTGGTTAAGCATGAAAGTGACGGTCTTTAGGAAATCACCATAGATGACGGAGAGGGTTGGGGAACCATGGATGTTGTCCAACTTCTTCCAGGCATCGCAAGCCTTCATGCCTTTGATGACATCGAACTGCTCCTTGACCATAGTGAGACTGAAGAACCCCATCAACTGTTGGTTGTTCTGCCTCCACTGGTTATGCTGCAGATTGTAGATTGCAAGCTGAGCTTCGCTGGGGTCACCATAGACAGTGACTCTGTCATCGCCCTCACCAGTAGTGGCGGCAGGACCACAAGGCATTTCTGGCTCGGCTTCGACACCGGTGAGGTTGTCATATAGCTTTTCAGCCATGGTGACACCTTCAAAGGTAGGTTTATACCACTGAATGAAGAAGGTACCATCGAATTTCTTCTCGAAGACTTTCTTGAGATCAAACATATTGTTGGATTTGAAAGATTTGGGTTTGGATCTGTGAAAAGACAGCATTAGCATGCGTCTAATCAAAACACAGGGTAAGCAGCCATGATGGCGCTATGCTCAATGATGAGCACTGGATCCGTTAGATCCGATGTCGTCGAAGGACGATACATCAATGCCATAAATCGAACACTCAATGAAGAGGTCGATGGCATGTACAGGCGTAGCCTAGTTAGCCATTGACAGCAGCCTGTGAGGGCGCTCGTCATTGACTAGCAACAGCAGCCACAAGGGCGCTCGTTGTTGACAGCAGCCATAACGGCGCTCATCAATGTAGTAGGGCTAACCGGGGCCCATAACCTGTAGAGCCGGCATGACGCCTAGCGCAGTGGACTACTACATTACTACAACTACTACTTACCAGGAGAGTTGAGAGAGTTATAGAGGCGAGACGTAGAAGCTCAAGCACACTGTAGATTCACGTAGAGAACTACCAGCTTATATACATGTGGAATAAATATAACTACCATAAAGAGATATCTAATAGAAATTGTACATATGGAGCATATAGAACAATGGAACAGTCACGAAGTACTGTCCCGCATAATCATACTGCGGGAGAAGTGAACCGGGACTGATTAAGATCTAGGCCGCGGATTCAACATAACCGGTCCTATTCTCCTATGTTCTAATCTTCGTCACAGCAGGGTGTCTGCAAGGTCGGCAATCCTATACATCCAAGCCCGGGCGTCTTATCAATGCACAGATTCGGAGGCGAGGCAAGATCACGTCAGATGAAGACGGCAAAGGCTTATGAGGTTGGATTCCAGTTGTTCCAACCCCTATACAAGAATGAATCCTTACCTTTATCCATATCTTTCAGATTGTTCGAAGTTTACAAAGCAAGCTCAGGCGGCCCATTTCGGATCCCCATTAGTTGGATGGCAACAGCCGTACCGAGGCAACATATCAATATGGCATTTAATGACGGACATTGCCGAGTTTTGCCCCTAATAACTCGTTATTGGTAACGCTGAACAACCTTTACCGACCTGCCGCTGTACTTGCACTACCAGGGATCGTCTCAAGTGGGTACAAACTAAAGCACATCTGCAGACTTTCATTGCACGATTCAAATGAATTTGGATGCCAGCAATCCAGCAGCTCGTCCTTCCCTCGACGGATCTACTGCCATTGATCTCAGACACCTTGACCTATCCATGACTTGTTATTCATCCATTGGGCTGTACCGAGCTTACTCGGACGATTTGCCACAGTAGACATTGGAGGGAATACAGTTCCAACTTCGGGAGAGATCTTTGAAGGGTTGGATGTTGAGTACTTATGTGCCTTTACAAGTTCATCTCTGGCGCTCGAGTTTGACGAATCTATCGCCTATATCTCGTAGATAGTATTCGACTTTGAAGAAGTCAGATATGATGAAAATTCAAAGCCTTGATCCACGCATTGCAGCTCATGGGATTGCTCTGCGAAGACTCGGACCACCCACCACTCTCTTCAGCTTGAAACAGTACGTCGACACTATGATATTCCTTGACCAACGCCAGTCCGCCCTATCGTTGTTGTGTGGCGTTCTATCGATTCTACTCTCGTACCAATCCAAGCTGGAAGGCGTGCTTACCAGGCGCGCTCCTGTATGCAAACTCTTGGTACTTTCGGTGGTACTTTTGCATACTTCTACTTGCCTAAATCTCCGGCTGATGCATCACCTAGAGTCGCAAGATAAGTATCCGGGCTGAATATACCGTTGACCTATGGCTAGCTTCGAAGCAATGGCACGGGCACGAGGGGAGGAGGCTGTTGGGAACGACATATTCTCGATTGCAGCTATCTCTCCTTCAAATACTGCAGTTAAAAATACCGAAAAGCACCGGGCGTCATGATGGGAACCTGCAAAGGAGTCAGAGGGACGTGGGTGAGTATTCTCAATCTCTGTACTCAGTGTTTGCTCACAGCACCATATAGCAAGCTCAGAGCCATAACAAATGCCGTCCGTTGAATTTGCTGGGGGCTAAGTATCCACGTTGATCCTACTTCGCCGAGAACTGAGACGGGGAACCCGGCAAGGACCCAAGGTCTCATGGAAGTCCGAAGATCTTGGAACGGATCATGTAGCATTGACATCGAGTTGGAGTGATCAGAAATCTTCAGTTGGCAATATATTGCCAAGGTTCAATGGCCCTCTTGAAGCTTGAAACCATAACTTTCCACTGGCACTGATCGTCTCTCTTGCCATTCACTGGGCCTTGTGTGACCATCCCTCATTCACGTTCTCGAGTCACTAAAGCCAGCGAAAGGGTGCCACCTAGGGCTGCTCACTCGCGCAAGCGTGAATCTCGCTCTTCAAGTCAGGTGTGGTTTGGAATGGATTCTTAAACCGGGGAAATAATAAAAGACAACTGAGTGGCGGGTGTATAAGCTTTCTCTTCCATCCAGACTCGATTCTCACTCACTCACCAGGTTGCAAGACATCAAAATCCGCCATTCGGCCCCTCAAATCTTGGACCGTGACGACCCTCGTTTGAGTGAGATGCTACATTCGCCAGTGGTAACATCTCAATGCTATGCTCAGTAGGTGAGTTAGGCCCACCACAGCAGAACAACGATGTACGTCAAATCTAAGAAGTATCCGTACGTATAACTGGTTCAGGTATGTTTTTGTATGCTTGGCCAGCTGTGCCAACACCGTTCCCGTCTGTTCCGACCCTTAGTAGCGGCAATATACCTTCAATCATTCCACAAACCCGAAGACAGCGAAAGCCGTTCGGTATCGGAACCCTTCAAGCACAAACTAAACATCTAGGGTATCAAAATTGATTCATAATACCATCAGCGTGCAGGAGATGCGTGTTTTTCACGCATTTGACACGTATCAGGGAAGCGCTTTGGGCTATACTTAGCTATTGCCCGCCGCCAATGTTATCGCAGTCATCTAGCTATCTCGTGGAGAGCATAAGTATGGTTTGCTTCCCGAGCATTCGACACCAAGATATTCTGCCACCGCTTCCCAAACATCCAAGGTCTCGAGCTAGAGACATTCTTGTACTCGATCCTATGCTTAGGTGGTCGTTTGCGTGCTACCAAAAATGATCTACATTGCATAAATATACCAAAGTGCTATCAAATCGTTCTGAAACAAAGATCAACCAGTAGTGTATCATCAGGACTGTACCACTAAACGCGAGAGAATGAGTATAATAAATACCAGCACGTATCGAACAGGATGCACAAACCATAACTTCGGGCTCTCGGCTTCATCGAAACCATCCCTCACCGTCATTGTTCCTCCCCTCCTCACTTGATTCTCCGTATCCCCGTTGACTGTACGAGGGCATACTAACGGTTCTGACCCATGAATGGGAAGGAACTGGCTGCTGCTGCGAATGCATGATATAGCCATTCCAATTATGTTGAAGACCGAGAGGGCCTCCGAAGCTTGAGCTCAAAGGATACCCCACAGGGGGTGACATGCCTCCATGCGAGGAATACGGGGGATGGGTGGGATATATGGTATGGGACGGATAGGGGATAGTCAACGTGGAGATACTTGGATTTTAGACGGAGCTATGGTTGGAAGTATTATCACTGAAAACGTTCAGCGGTGGGTTATATCGGTAAGCCCTCTCGTGACCTGAGTTATCGGACCACCCAAGGTCCTGAACAGAGTTGGTATCGTATTCGGTGGGGATGGTGATGACTGAGTAGGCACTCGGGTTGCTACAAGGGGAGTATATCCCGTTTACAACACGACTCTCGGTGATGAATTGGGTAGCATTGGAATTATTGTAGGAACCGAACGGCGGGGTCATGTCGAAAGAGTTGAACTCCGTTGTATGCGACATGTTGAGAGGGCGTTCAACAGTATGGGTAGGTAGAGAGAATTGGTCGGATATGCTGGCAGTTGACGCCGTCGAATCGTAAGGAGATAACACGTCTCTCGATGAGAGGGAAGGATGGCGACAGAATACTTGATTGTTAGGGGAACTGTGGTGCAATGGATGGACTTGCGAGGTTGAGGTGCTTTGGTGTACATAGTAAGTTGGGTTTGTTCCAGCAAAAGGCAGATTTCTGGCTGGGAGGGGTTGTATAGGCCGCCAGTCTGCGTCCATCATAACTTTCTCATCACTAGCGAGGTCAACTTTGTGATAGAGGTCTTACCCGTTCAACTGTAAGGCAATGAAATGAATATAGAGCAGTAATGACGCACCTGGTGTGGATGGTTGCGGTTCTCTATCCCTCCACAATCGAAATCGGTCTTCTGCCGTTTGTTGGGAAGATTATGATACGAGCTCTTGTAGCACTCGCCTCCTCTATCTTGAGGATCGCCCACGGAGGCCACGTCCTCCGCCCGTATTGGGTCTGGGATGTCTGATGGGTATTCTGTGTCAACGATGATGAGGGATCCACCATGATCGGCGGAAGTGCTGGGGGATGGAGATGTTTGATCTATATGGAGAGGTTAGAGGGTGAATAGAAGGTTGAGACCTGGTTACACCTTTCTGGACATCTTCAAATCGATCCGAGTCATTGAGGGGTACAAAGACGGGATGTCCGAGATGTTGAACGAAGTCGGCGGTGGTTGGGTCAAAGCCTCGGGCAATTTGGTACTGATGGAGGCACTTGTAGCAGTCTGTGATCCAGGAGCAGGATTCGAAGCCGAGATTCTCGTAATCTAGTTCTACAGGTAGGCCCAGGTGAAAACATGACTTGGGTGAGATTTGAGAGTGGCCGTCTTCTTGGAAAGACCAGTGGTGGAGGGAAGATGTTTCGCCATCGGGGATGTTGGGGGGAGGTGGATAGATGAAAAGAAAGATGGGTTGTTGTTGTCGTAGTTGGCATCGGGATGGGGAGTCATCGAGGTTGCCGTCCAACCACCGCCAGGGATAAACGAGGTCTGGGAGATGTTAGCGAGTGGAAACGGGGGAACATGGAAATGATGGCGCACGAAAATCCTCCAAGTCATCTTCCAACGAGACACCTCGAGCATGGAAAACACTCGTTGCTTGCCAAAGCCAAGCCTCTTTGATGTCCCCATTCAACCCCAACTCAAGCCTACCATCTCCATCAAGTCGGAATCTACTCGTAGAATTCAAACAGAGTGGCCTATGACTTCCGAGGAACGCACCTTGTCCAACCATTCTCTAAACACGTCCGCTCCACAAGATTATCCTCCGAACTCTTCCAGATGTTGTTTGCGACGGCGATGGGGGTTTTGGTAAGAGCCGAAAAGATGGTCGGCCGATTGACCCGTTCAGGTATGCTCTCACTCTCCCTAAGGAATAACATGACGTTCATAAACGCGTCATCGACTTCCCTCGACCTTTGATTTCCCAAAAAGCGCACGAGGACCTCTCCCTGGAGAAGTTCGGCGTTTGGAGGTAGATCTTTGATTTCGAACTCGTCCCAAATGAAATAATATGAACGTGGTCCCTTCGGACCACGGCAGACCACTCCTCGTGTAGGATCCATCCATATCTCCCCAAGGTCACAGTCCCATTGATTCTAAAATTGTATTCAGACACTGTTTAACATTACAGCAGCTACTTACATGCAAACTGTTGAGATATGTCCGACCTAAATACCCCACATTACCCAAAAGCTGCGCGAGCGGTACAAGGTCTGGATGAAAACATCTAATCAGCCCTGGGAATGAGCATCATCACATATCCACTTACTGTGCCACAAAACCATTGACGGAATCGTCCCTTTGTCAATGGCGTATACCTGGGCGACCTCGGAAAACCTGAAGATCCAACAATCCTCAGTGTGAGTAATTTTTGGTTGCAGCTCCACGTACAGCTGCCTTGAAAGCTTATGAAACTCTTCCTCAAACACCTAACAGTATAGGAAAGGCTTAGCCTTCGATCAGTTGGAATGATACACAGAAATTACCTTCCGCGCATCCGGTCCGGTATAGGATACTACCGTGAATTCTCCTTCCACCCCATTCACTTTTGCGGCACATATCATTTTCATCACTCTTCGTCTCCGTCGAAAGCTTCCCCAAACCCAAGCATCACATTTACAAGGTGTCAGAATCTGACAAATGTCTCGAAGCCTGCAAATGTCCCCGCGTTTGAGGTTCCGATACTGTGTAAAAGAATCAGCCTCCCGCTCGGCTGCTCAACCAAGTGGCAACTCACATCATCGAATTCCGTCAGTTCCTTCTCTTCTCGCTCGACAATTTGGTTGTTTATCTGGTTCCCATTGATGTGAATGGTAGTTGTTATCGCCCTCGAGCTGGTTCCCTGAGTTACCGATCCCGAGCGAGAGGTCGAAAGATGAGAGGCTTGAAGGGTCCTTTCGTAGTAGTGGTTGTGCTGATCACCATTAACACCACTGAAGGTACCACCATTGATGGAAAGGTTTTGTGCATTGGCAAAGAAGTGGGACATGGTAGAGGAAGGTGATGGGTTTGGGGGATGGTGGGTTGGCGAACGATGCAGTGAGTACACCTGTGTAATATGTACCAGCAACCACGCTGGTAACATGTGTCGAGGAAAATCAACACACAACGCCACGGACAGGCGCCGATGTTGACGTTTTGAATGAATGGCCTGCGGTGGCGTCCGGAGTCAAAGACACCATGTTAGCCACGTTCCCCTCATTTTCCCCCACTACAATCGTCGCGTCGAGCGATTTGCTTTCCGTTATTCACCAAGTCCAGGTCAAAACAAGATTTTGGTTTCTACGTCAGCGCTACTAATCCCGCAGCCATCGATAGTGATGGGGACCCTTCATCAAAGTGCTGTCGAGCGTCACCCCATCAGTTTCACCTTGAAGTGATCACGGAAATTAAGAACACTCACATTGAGGACACGCCTTCACCTTGAGTTCGTGCTCACCATCGATTTAACGGTATCTGGGTTATGAAGAGTTCTATCTAGGGGGCATCGCTCGAGTGGGATCTGGAGCACTACAGCGCAGCGCCAATCGGTGAATTATAGTCAATGTAGGACAAATTGAAGAAAGAGAGGCAGGAAGGGAGCTTATCGGGCAAGGAATATCACGACCAAGAGTTGGTACCACTGCGATGGTATTCACCGAAGTAATCAAGAACCATGCAGATAACATGTGCCGAACAAAAGTAGTGCCCAACGCCTTCGACACGCGCTAATAGTGATGTCAAATGAATGATCTGCTGCGCTTCCGGAGTCAAAAAGTCCGTGCTGTCGATTTGCCTTCCTCGTTTTCCCCCATCCTAATTAGCCTGTTAAAATTTATGCTATTTGCCATTCGCCAGCCTGGACTTTAGGCCGATAGGTACCAGACTTTGGACTTTACGCCAGTGTTTTCAATCCCGATGGACATAAACTCTTCATCAACATGCTGTCGAGCGTCAGCGCTACGGTCTCACTTCCAAGGTATCACGGGAACTAGACAGCACTCACATTGAGGGGACACCTTCACCTCGAGTTCGTGCTTCAAATCGCTCCAACGGTATCCACGGTATGAAGATTTCCATCTAAATCAAGGGGGCATCTTTAGAGTGGGACCTGAGGTCGACAGGGCGAATGGAAGAACCAGAGCGCCTATCGGTAGATCGCAATTAGTATAGCATGAACGGAAGGAACACCGTTGGAAAAAGGACTGTACAAGGTATCACGACCAAATATGAATTATCGAATGTTAAATGATTGGAAAGATATCGCTGGGAGGATGTCGTTGGATAGATCCAAGGCGCATCAACCTACTGGTCCGTAGACCCAATGCTCGGTAGATCTAACGGCACAGAGGGCGTCAGAGTCGTACTGCGTAATGACTCTGTAGGATCCCTCGGCGGTACCTATCGAGCCCGCTAAAACATTGTAAATCCGTGAATTTCTCCATCAAAGATTGACACGCACCGCTCAATTCAATAATTGTTCAGAACCTTTTTGAAGCCCGAATGTCCGTACTTGGCGTCCGGAACCAGCCAAAAGGTAAAACATATCAAGTTCAGCAGCGAAGATCTCCCAATACAGGTAATAACGTGGTATCTGTCGAGATAGGAGAGGTTTTCGAAACTGTAGATACCAGGTGGCAATGTACCATTAGCCCGAGACGAAACAAGAGTGTGTAATGAGCGTCCGTACCTGTCATTCCCCGGGTCACTAGCATCATAGCCCAAGTCATCTTCCATCAGCAAGTTTGGCATTCAAGAATCATCGAAGTCGCCGATATGTCTGAAACTGATTAAATGAGCTTATACCCCATCAGCGGCCACGATTGAACAAGGACAGTCGAGGTTGTAGTCTAGATCTTGAGTTTGGGGTATTGAGTTGCTTGTGTAGTCGAGTCCGCCGTGGAGTTGGTTTCTCCTATAGAAAATGAACTAGAATCCGAGTGGGAGGAACAATTTCGTGAGCTCGAACCGAGGTTTGAGGATAATCAAGACCATACCTTGTCATCCAGGCATGTCAGGCTGCCAGACACCGAGCCTGGAGGCTCTTAGGGTCATTTAGGGCAAAAAAAAAGAAGGAAAGAGCAGGGATGATGGTGGTTGCGGGAAGAGTTGCACCGGTCCGGACCCGGGTCCGGTGTTCGTTTATCTAGCCTTTCAAATTCTCATTCCAACTCCCATGTCGAATCGAAGTCCACTACTAGTACCTTAACCTGGCTTCGAGATTCCAGCTTTGGCAGGCGCTCACAATCTTGGCCAAGATTATTGTGTATTATAGAATGTGCTTCCCTCCGGCGCAATGTTGGCTTTGCCTCCGCGTATATGTCGAATCTCAGATTCAATGCTCCCCAACATGACTTTCTCGGTGAACGGTAGGCAGCCGCGCAGGAGGCCGTCTCGGCCGTTCTGGATGAGGTTAAATAGGTTTTGAATGACTCAGGTGCACCTCTGTGTCTTTGAGATCCTCACGTCAATTTACCTTCACAGCTGTGATTATCTTACTTCCCATTGAAAAACCCGGGAGATCAAGCGAACTCGGACCATCAAGCACCTTTTTGAGTATTTAGACTGCTTAGCGAAACTTGAACATCTGGGTAATGCGGTCTGAATAGATGGCTTTCTGTACAGGGGAGAACGACGACCACGCCACCGACCTGACTATCGGGTGGAACCTGAAGATCATGAGCCGTTGCGCTTGTTCTACTTTGTAAGCCACGCAAATAGCGGGCTATCCGGTATGATTTCGAGTTAATTTCTTAGTACTTGAACTGACAGTACTGTTTCTTCCCCCCAGCCCAAAGTACTTGCAACACCTGGCGTTTACCCGTGCCCAATGGCTTTATTTTGAATCTCCAGCCTGTAGCAGGTTTTCTCTGGAAATTTGACATCGGGGAGGCTCGTATATTTGAGACGTTTGGCGATTGAATATTAATCCTTAGTGTCTTATCACTCGCTTCCTTGAGCCTGACATATCCATTTGAACACATAGCTCAACGGAGGTTATAGTACTATTGCATTCTTCCAGAGGGCGAAAGCCAGTTGTGCGTGAAACCGGGAGTATTATCAGTGGGCGGTCCATCTGCATATGAGTAGTCCGACACAGAGAAGCAAACATCACGCGAGTATTCCTGATAATACCGACCATATTTGAGGTTCCCAATAAGTATGGCGAGCAAGAGTGTGATTATTGATACTGATGTCACGCCCAACGCCAAAAAAGATCGCATTTCCATGTTACTTAACTCGCCTGAGAACCTTTCAAGATTCGGAGGTTGCCGATGTCGTGTTGAGACACGGTATAAACGGAGAGTTGACAAGAGTATAGATCCATATCAATCGCGCTCGACGAGGGTCTTGGACTGAGTGTTCCACTTTCGTCGACGTGAATGATGGGGTAGACACGAGGCTCATACAATCGGAGAGAGAAGTAGAGCAATACGCAGGAGTAGTCGTGTTACAACAGCGCAGCATGGGCGTAGCCACAAGTGTTGTGATAACATCGTGTCTGTATGTACTATGCGCGTATGAGATACTCGATAGGATCATAGAGGAGCATCGATCAAATCAGGGCCGTGTGTCATATAGGGATTAGAAAGCAGAAACGATGTATATGTTCAGTGAGAATGAGAACGGGAGGGTGAGATGCAAAGTATTGAAACAAAACCAGCGGAACGGAGTTGTGCTCAGAGCGAACGAGAAGGGATAGCCGACCTGAATCTCAGCCGAAACTCTGGCCTGATGGGAAACCGGGAATCATAACGCATATGTCTGGTCTAAAACCACGCCTAAACCTCCATCCCCAGGGCTGACTCCTGTCGCCACACCACGTAACAGAAGGGGCGCATTCCGACGTGTAAAAAAAACATCGCTCGGACAACAGTTTGACAGGAAAGAGAAGGCGTAATGAATCAGCATCATCGATGGATAGACTGGTAGAAATGTCTCAGGAGCTCTGTTCTCGTGCATCGTAGGTATAGCTAAAGGCAATCATCTTTGTGGTGAATGGTACCAATAGTCTAAAAAGAGAACCTGGCGACCATCTTGAACATGGACCAAGTCCAATAGTGGATACAATTATGCACGGAGTAGCAGCCTAGAGGGATGCGGGACCGCATTAAAAAACGCGCAATTTCAGAGGTGCCGGAGGTGGTAGGAGAATCAGAAACGAAAGATCGCCCGAATCCGGTCCAGGTGCGCCTTTACGACCAACATTGTCCCGCCATCAGTTGAGGATAGACCTGTGCATTGAAACCACGGCGAGCCTTGGGCACCATCTTATTCCTCTATCAGCACACCACCAGAACCAATCCAGTCATTTCTATTGGCGGCAGCAGTCGACGTTCGTCCACCTATAATCAACCCGATCTGATGCTCATAGGCCCATGAAAAGCAACCAAAATATCGCCAAAGCTGCGAAACGAATGCTCAACCACACCACGTGTGACCAACTCCGATAAAGAGACAGCCATGCACAAAAGGAAACGGAGCTTCAACATCGGAGGGAATCGTGGCGGCATGTATTTGAAAACCAAAAAGATAACAAACATGCGCGCGGCGGCTGAATGCCCAAATTCAACTCGGTCGTCGAATAACTATTGTAATCGTTTGCAACAGCATCCCAGAAAGCAAAGCATGCAAAAAAAGAGGAGAAAAGAAGAGGATCAAGGCCGAAAATGCACAGAAAGCCAAGTGCGAGGAAGCGACGAGAGAGGGAGACGATAGACAGGGCTAGCGTAGGGATACACAAAGGCATCGTCATCATGGTTCGGTATTCCGACTGAGGAGCATGGAGAAATGAGAGTAAAATTGCCAAAAATGACCAAGACTGGCACGACCCTTGGAGAGGAGGGCCAAACTGACGAAACGAGCAGAAAAAAGAGAGCAAACGGGTTGATTTGAGTTCCCATGTTCAACTTCAATGCTTGCCCTGAGCAAGGGAAGAAAAGAGGAAGTCGAGACATTCGGGACGTGCCCGATGACGTTCAGTCTTCTCGCTGGCCATGTTTTCATCCTTCTTGTCCTGGAGTGTATCGATTCTATGAATCGTAAGAGTATTCCTGTTAGACGAAATATTAAGACAGGTGAAAAAAGCGTAACGAAACGTCAAACAGGTGAAAATGAACCAGAAAACATCGGCAGGGAAAACGGGATTAAAAATTGCCTCTCGGCAAAAAACGTTGACCATAACGCACCTCCTACCTCATATTTACCCTGTGCGCACATTTTTCCATGTATCCCCAGCCTTTTCTTACCCCAAGTCTTGTGCACATCCGTATCCGTAAGCGATGGTTCAGCATAGTTTGAGACACCAAGGTTGATAGCTCGGATATTGAACGAAAAATCTCTAAAATTGAAGTAAGATCAAGACACAAAGGCTCTTACGGCTAGAGCTAGACTTACCCGTGCTTAGTTGAGTATCGCTCACCAAACATCAACGTTTCAGTACAAGGAGGATGACGAGGACACAGCCACTAAAAATCTCCCATGGGCCGAAGGTTTCGGCTTTTTGTCGGCTAAAGTTTGTGCTTCTTCCCCACCACCATCGTGAACGCAACCCAGCAGCGCAAGCATACTCGGACTTACTGTTTGGCCCGATCAAAACTATTACCTCAATCTTGTATTGGAACACCCTCTGCGCACTGTCGTTGTGCATCTGTGAGCAATAGTAGCCCAGAAGAAGCCCAGTTCGCGCTGGATCATAATAGTAGCTGAGGAAATTATCCCAGCATCAACCTCTCAAGGCTCACTGTACGGAGTATCAACGAGTTTCACCCCATCTATTGCTGCATTCCGTGGCACTCAAGAATTTGAATGGACACGACCAGATCGATGCCATGACGCCCAAATCCGTTCATTTTCTGTTAGCGTAGCAGCCACTGAATTTTCCCATGTGCCCGGACAATTTGGCCTCGTTGGCTGAATCTTGCTTCTCACCACCATCTATAAGACTCGGGATGCGATATCCTGAACGTAGGCAAGCTTGAGGTGAGTGGCTAGTCGGTAAATATACCGGAACATATTCCTTATTGTTCCACATAGAGCTTGTTTGCATGACCACGGATTCCGGAGCGCACGTTCGGACCGAACTCAGACTTGTCGGTTGAACGTTAACTTCTCGATGATTGTAGCGAAGCAGTAGCTAGATAATACATGGCTGATCACAGGTGAGTCGTACCTTTGATCATTCGGCGCCAGTATCCCTCACTTGTCAACATAGTGAACCTATCGGAGGTACAACGGAGATTTGATCGTCTCATTTCGTGCGAGATAGTCTCTGTGCATCTGAACCTGCTCTTTTAAATGTTTCATTCCGGCGCTCATTGATCTTCGGATCGAAGAAAACCACTGTTGTCAATAACGGACGTTGCTTCTTATGCTATCAGTGAGTAATCACCCGGTCATCAACAATTTAACAATGTGACTGATTTACTTAGGCGATTTAGATTTGGTATTGTAGGACTTACCGAAGAAATCAAAGAGATACAGAATCGTGGGTTCCCGATACGTGTATATTCAGGCTAACTTCTTGTCCAGGTCTCACTCAAAAACATCTATGCTCTATAAATATCACATAGATCGTATTCTGGCGGCTTCCCCTCGAGCTTGGGGGACCTTTTCAGAGTTCGAGGCTCTCTTGCGCATAGCCCTTGATTACGATCCAAGTCTCATGGACCATGGGAGTGGCTTACACCGACCCAGAAGTCCCGGTGTGACTGTCCGATCGCTGGCGACCCCACTACAGCATTCCAACAATTGCGGCGAGATTCTGCCTGCTATATTGCTCAGAAGCGGATTTGAACTATAGTACAGCTTGACAGCGGGACTTTTTGTGTGCATCCATCTTCTCCCTCTCCAGATGGTGGTTCTGTCAGAGGTGTTGGGTACGACTGGTATGGTATGACCACGTAGGTTTGTCTTTGTCAGGTCGTTACTCGTTTGCTGACTGTCTTTATCCCGTAGATCCCTAGAATCGTCAGTTCTCAGGTTCCCAAGTTGGAAGGCAGGCCGGCAGAATCGTTCGCCCTAATGTATCCTCTGATCATCAAACTGTGTATGTTCCTTTTGCTCACATGAATCTCGTGCTGATGCCTCACCTAGAATGATTGACTATTCCCACTGGATCGCTGCTTCGCCAATCTCGAGTTCAATCCCGTTCGTTGTGCAACGGGCTTGCACACCCGAGTGAAAGAACGGAGGACAGATAGCCTATCAGCCTATCTACAGATGCTGGGAATTCTCTTTCCCCCCTTAACATCTACCTGTAGCTCAGGTTACGTTCACAGATTCGATCGTCGTACCTTACAAGGATGATTCACAGAATGAGAACACAAAGATGTTTGTTAGCCTCACGAATATCCATCTCCTTCATGCCAATTACCGATGTCCTCCCAGCTTATGATCGTTTTTTAGGCGCCATAACTCACACCTGACAAGACTCATAATAACCACAGAAAACTTTGCCCGTTGTTCTCGTTTAAATCGCATACACGAGCACGGAGCCTAAGGACCTAATCGGTGGTCTCGCCGATTGGGCTCATGAGAGGAAGGGAGATCCCTGTCAGTCGTCTCATATCTACAACCAATTTGAGAGCTTGACTGACTGACATTTGCCGGCGCTCTACCACCAGACAGAGCACAATCTCCCCAGCCAACGTCAATCTGTGGAAGACCGCATCACTACCAAGAGAGACTTAATGAGCCAAGTTCAACGGAACGGAATTATCAAGATGCATGGCGTTACCGGATTCGCAAGCTAATGACTGGAAGACAATGTTGCTATCGACGCCACGGATTAGCTAGCTCATCCGCAAAGGTATGGCATCTGATAAGCTCCAAGCTCTATCCGACTAACAATATTCAATCTTCACCTCGCATTTCACGGTTGTGTACCCTTTCTAGTGGAAAGGAAGCTGGTAAGCGTCGCAAAATCATGTCGAGTCTCAGCGGTTCGCGAGATGAAAAGATACTAACGTCGATTCTCTCGGTGAAGGGCCTCGGGTCGACGGAGGAACAAGGGGTCTCAGGTGGAAGAATATGAGGGAAGAGCCACCTCGTGAGGAACAATATATCAAGGGAATACTCGTCTTCATTGAGCCGGCGGTTGCTTAATTTACTGACGGAGTCTGACCTTGATTGTGATATCATCATGAACACTAAATCACGATCACGATTACAGACCCATGGAAACTCTTCAAGGCACTGTAGAGCTCGAGGGGGTGTTTTTTTTTTTTTTACTTTGCGCAAGTGCCGCTTAGTCCTCTCAAACGTTTGTCTAGTACGAACGGCACACTCCAATGATAAGAAAACAATCGAATATAATCGAGATATATACTTAAACAGAACGATAGCAACGGTAGTATGAGTACTGTGCCTCTACACAGCTCTGGATGTCCCTTTGAAAAAAGCGAATATGAGAGAAAGTGTCCGAAACCTCGGCCTTAGCATCGTCAAGCCAAACGAGTGGCTTCACTGCCCTCAGATCAGGCTACCGTGGTTGATACCACTGCGTTGTCCATTCTGATAAGGTGGCGTTGGCCATGCCGCGAGGTTGGAGGTTTATCGGCAGAGATCAAGGATCTCAACATTCCAGTGGCGGAGGTGTTGCTGAAGGAAGACGACAGGACTTCCACTGTGTTACGAGACGGGAGAAGCGTAGCCAGCCCGCGGGAGACAAGGGAGATGGGGGTAAACGGTCGAGCTGAATGCGGATTTCGTTGTATAAGGTGTAAAGGTGGAACTTCTCGGGTCCTGGCATTGTCCCCATGACAGGCACCCTAGGCGCTTCTCTAAGACAATAGGATATATTTAAAGGTCTGACAACGTACCAGGTAATTCTGGCTCCCCGCTTCTCCACTGGCCATCTGTGTATTGTCGGTCACAACATTGCCCAAGTCAGTGGTGTCGATGATCACTGGAGTATCACTGATGATAGATGAGCTCCCAACTGGTGTGTGGTCTTGCATATTCAAAAGGGGTGGTTCGTCTGGATCGATGGCAATGAAAGATTCGCCGAGATCAAGAGAGAATGCAGAACATGTGGAGGCATCATCTATACAGGGAGGTCAGAGGGTCGACGAATGGTTGGGAGCTGGTGGCACCTTTCTGGACATCGTCGAACCGATCCGAGTCACCGAGGGGTTGGAAGATGTGGCCGTATCCGAGATGTTTAGCAAAGTCAGCGGTGGTTGGGTCAAAGCCTCGGGCGACTTGGTACTGATGGAGGGACTTGTAGCAGTTGTTGGACCAGGAGTAGGAGTGGCAGGCACGGGAACGGATGTAACCCAGTTTGACAGGTAGGCCGAGGTTGCGACATGACTCGGGTGAAATGTGAGAGTGGCCATCTTCTTGGAAAGACCAGTGGTGGAGGGAAGATGTTTCGCCATAGGGGAGGTTGGGGGGGAGTGGATAGACAAAAAGGAAGATGGGTTGTTGTTGTCGTAGTTGGCATTTGGATGGGGAATCATCGATGTAGCTTCCTAACAATGCCTCGAAATAGACGAGGTCTGAATGATGTTAGCGAGTGGAAACGGGGAAGTAGAATGATGGCGCACGAAAATCCTCCAAGTCATTGTCCAACGAGACCCCTCGAGCATGGAAAACACTCGATGCTTGCGGAAGCCAAGCCCTCTCTATGTCCTTATTCAAATGCAATGAAAGCCAACGATCTCCATCGAGTCGGAATCTACTCACAGAATTCAAACAGAGTGGCCTATGATTTCCGAGGAACACACCTTGTCCATCCATTCTCCAAACACGTCTGCTCCGCGAGGTTGTCCCATTTGCCCTTCCAGACGTTATTTGCGACGGCGATGGGGGTTTTGGTAAGAGCCAAAAAGATGGTCGGCCGATCGACCCGTTCAGGTACGCGCTCAATATTCCCAACGTATACCATGATGTTCATAAGCGCGTCATCGGCTTCCCTCGACTTTTGACACCCTAAAAAGCGCACGAGGACCTCTTCTTGGAGAAGTTCGGCAGTTGGAGGTAGATCCTTGATTTCCAACTCAACCAAAATGAAACTTATACGTGGTCCCTTTGGACCACGGCAGACCACTCCTCGTGTAGGATCTAGCCACATCTCCTCATAGTCACATTCCCATTGATCCTAAAACTGTATTCAGGCACTGTTTAACGTTACAGCAGCTACTTACACGCAAATTTCCGAGATATCCTTGAACCAATTTCCCCACACTACTCAAAAGCTGCGCGTGCGGTACAAGGTCTGGATGAAAACATCTAATCAGCCCTGGGAATGAGCACGATCCATATTCACTCACTGTGCCACAGAACCATGGACGGAATTGTCCCTTTATGAATGGCGTATACCTGGGCAACCTCGGAAAACCTGAAGATTCAACAACTCTCAACGTGAGTAATTTTGGGTTGCAATTCGACGTACAATGATCTCGAGACTTCACAAAACTCCGCCTCAAATGCCTAATAATCCGACAAAATTTAGCCTCAGATCGAGCGGACTAGGAGGCAAAGCGTACCCGGCGTGCATCTTGTCCTCTATACGATACCACCGTAAACTCGCCCTCCACCCCCATCAGTTTCGCAGTACAAACCGTCTTGATCACTTCACGTGTGCACTGGCACTCTCTTCTCCAAAACCAAGCGCCACACTTACAAGGTGTCAGAACCTGACAAATGTCTCGAAGCCTGCAAATGTCCCCGCGTTTGAGGTTCCGAAACTGTGCAAAAGGTCAGCCTCCCGCTCGGTTGCTCAACCAAGTGACAACTCACATCATCAAATTCCGTCAGTTCCTTCTCTTCTCGCTCGACAATTTGGTTGTTTATCTGGTCCCCGTTGATGTGAATGGTAGTTGTTATCGCCCTCGAGCTGGTTCCCTGAGTTAGCGATCCCGAGCGAGAGGTCGATGAATGAGAGGCTTGAAGGGTCTTTTCGTAGTAATGGTTATGCTGGTCACCATTGATGCCGCTGAATGTACCGCCTTTGATTGAGAAGTTTTGTGCATTGGAGAAGAATTCAGACATGGCAGAGGAAGGTGATGGCTTTGGGGGATGATGGGTCGGCGAACGACACAGTGAGTACGCCGTGTAATATGTACCAGCAACCACGCTAATACCATGTGTTGAGGAAAATTAACACAGGCGTCTATCTTGACGTTTTGAATGAATCGCCTGCGGGCGTCTCTGGAGTCAAAAATACTGTGTTAGCCATCTTCCCCACTTGTTCTCCCCCACTACAATCGTCCCGTCGAGCTATTTGCTACTCGTTCTGTACCTAACAGAAGTCCAAGTCCATACCAGATTATGGATTTTACGCCAGTGTTGCAAATACCGCAGCCATCAATATGAACCCTTCATCAATATGCTGTCGAGCGCCAGCGTTACGGTCTCACTTCCAAGTTATCACGGAAATAGACAGTACTCACGTTGAAGACACGCCTTCACCTCGATTTGTGCTCAAGATAGCTCCAACGGTATCCAAGTTATGGATAC
>JANHQD010002349.1:0-46036 GCA_024721195.1 Marasmius sp. AFHP31
AAGTCCAGTAACGCACAGGGCTGGCTATTGGATTCCGGTGCTTCATCACACTTTACTCATGACATAAATGACTTTGCTGATTATCAGCCCCTCAATAATGGTTCAATGGTTAATACTGCTAGTAAGAACAGCCCTATTCAAATAAAGGGTAAAGGGACTGTCTTCATCAATCATAATGTTGAAGGACAAGACGGGAAAATGACAGAGCATATTTCACGTCTCTATCCTGTCTATTACATACCTCAGTTGGATATACAACTACTATCCTTGGGTGAGTTCCTTCAAGATGGACTTTCAATTCGTGGAAACGCGAAGAAGTTAGCCTTCTACTCATCACAGCGAAATCAATCACTTGTTTGCTATCCTCATATGCCTGGTCAAACCATTTATTGGGTCTACTTGCGGAAAGCTTCTGCTGAGAGTTTATTGGCCAAGTCTACCGTTTACAACGTTGACTGTGAAATTGAGCACAGGCATTTCGGACATCCTTCGGATAAAGCCCTGAATAAAGCTCGGAAACATACACAGAATTTCCCACTTGACATGAAAATGCACACCAGTAAGACTCCTCTTTGTCGAGGTTGTGCTGAAGGCAAGATGCATGAGAAATCATTCCCCAACTCTAAGTCTCAAGCTGCGAAACCGTTTGACCTCATTCATTCGGATCTGAAGCAGTTTCCGGTTGAATCTTATCACTGGTACAAGTACTAAATCTCTTTTGTTGATGACTGCACTTCACATGTGTGGTCTACTCTCCTACATCAAAAATCCGATGCTCTTGAAGCGCTTAGGCACTTCATTGCTATGGTGAAAACACAGTTTGACACGACTATTAAGCAATGGATGTCGGATGAAGGGGGAGAATACAAAGGCAACGAATTTGATGCTTTACTCAAAGAGCATGGGATTGCAGTTGCACAGAGCGTACCATACACCCCTCAACAGAATGGTCACGCTGAATGATTCAATAGGACAGTTACTGAGAAGGCTCAGGCTCTTCGATTTGAAGCTGTATGCCTCAGTCCTGGTGGGAATTTTGTCACCAACACACTGTCCACCTCTACAATCGCACTCCCATGCAATGTTTAGGTTGGAAAACTCCATTTGAGATGCTGTACAGAAGGGCACCAGATGTTTCACACTTCCGAGTTATGGGTTGTGCAGCCTATGTCTTCATACCTGACGACAAACGTACCAATAAGCTCGCTCCTCGATCTGAGTTGATGACCTTTATCGGTTATCAAGAAGGGATGAAAGGATTCCTCTTCATGCGAAGCAACAACTCTATTTTCAAGGGTACTACTGCACTATTCGATGAGACTCTGTATCCCAGATGTCCTGATGTGAAAACTCTTGGCGTAACACCAGTGGATGGTGAACATTTTACTTTGGGTGAAAATCCCAACATTCCTTCGGAAGACAATGACTTTGAGGATAGTAATGACGATGCTCCGTCCCGAAAGCTCAGAAGTCGCTCCCGAAACCTTCAAAAGAGACCAGAACCTCCGGTTGACGAACCTGTAGGTAGCCCTAAACAGGCTGAGGAACAACCGTTACCTCCATCTGGTCCTCCATCGCCTACAGGCAAAGCCGACGTCCCTCTACTTCCACCTCAACCAGTGGTGGAAGGTCCACGCCGATCTTCAAGGCTTCGGACGGGTACTACGCAACCTGGTAACATATTTGGTGCAAAGCGGAACCCGAATAAACTCTCACAAATTGTTCGTGACTTAGAGAACAAAAGATCTTGGAGAAAAATCACTGGTGATATCACACCGTCACATAAAGTAGATCATCCTGGCTCATCAAAGTCCAGGAAAGGCAAAGGTGGTAAGAAAAGTGTGATTCCTGGTCCACTTCCGCCTCCGCCTGCTCCAGAACCAAGTGGAAGCGCTGAGTCGCAAAAAGGGGGTGAAAGCGTAGTCGAAAGACTTACCCATGAAGGGGGAGTAGGATTTGTGATTTACTTGTTGAACAATGCTGTTCCAGTACACGATTTGCTTCCAGCGTCCTATATTCCTGAGTTAAGGTAGACGACATACAAACGCGGCCAACCCGACACAGCCACTCCATATTTAGGCAAATTCTAGACAAAATTCATGTATTATATTTCGGACATACTGTATGAGAAATCGGGCTTGAACAAGTTCTGGGGATTGTTTGTCCGATCACGAATATCCAAAAATCTTGAAGAGCGGTTGAGGTTTCGACATGTAGTGGCAGAAAGACATAGCAAAGCTTGCAATTGATAATGATTGATTCATAAGCCGTGGGAAGTCCGTGCGTGCACAAGAGCAGAGCAGTATTTCTGCCACTACATGTTGAAACCTCAACCACTCTTCAAGATTTTTGGATATTCGTGATCGGACAAACAATCCCCAGAACTTGTTCAAGCCCGATTTCCTATACAGTATGTCCGAAATATAATACATGAATTTTGTCTAGAATTTGCCTAAATATGGAGTGGCTGTGTCGGGTTGGCCGCGTTTGTATGTCGTCTACCTTAGCTAACATCAGAGAATTGACACTCCGTGATATTGTGAAGTTGCCTGAAGCGCAACTTAAGGAATAGAAGGCTGCTTGCCGCGAAGAACTTGAGGCACCTCGAAAGCGCAAGGTCTTCGAATTATGCGACCTTCCTAAGGGATGCAAAGCCATCAGAAATAGATGGGTCTTCGACATTAAAACTAACAGTCATAAGAAAGCAAGGCTTGTTGCCAAAGGTTTCTCTCAAGTTGAAGGCATAGGCTTTGACGAAATCTTCTCACCAGTCGTTTGTTTTGAGACTGTTCGAATGATGCTTGCTCTTGCAGCGCTTAAAGACTGGTACATCACCTCTGTTGATGTTAAGAACGCCTTCCTTTATGGTGATCTTGCTGAGGAGATATACATGGAGCAACCTGAAGGCTTCAAAGTCAAGGGCTCAGAACGTAAGGTATTACGCCTGCGTCGTGCATTATATGGACTGAAGCAAGCTGCCCTTGAATGGTGGCGAACCCTTAGCTCGTCCATGGAAGTATTGGGCTTCAAACGCCTAACTTCTGATGCTGGACTCTTCATCTGCAAAGATAAGAAGAGTGGTGAAGTTGTGTATGCGATCATATACGTTGACGATGCACTCTTCATGGGTCCTAACAAAGCTTTTGTTGACAAGAGGAAAGCCAAGTTCATGGCTCGATGGGAATGCCGAGATCTGGGTGACGCTAAAGAATTCCTTCGAATGCGCATCCGCCGTGAAGGCAGAAAGATCTTGTTTGATCAACAGGACTATTTAGACAAAGTCCTTGAACGTTTTGGCATGCAGAATGCAAAGTTTGCTACCACACCGCTTCCTGCAGGCTATGTGCCAATGCCTAACAATGGTCTAGTCAATCCGGCTATCCGTGCCAAGTTCCAGTCTGTAATTGGATCGCTTCTGTATATTATGCTGGGCACATGTCCTGACATTGCCTACGCTGTTACAAAGCTTTCTCAGTTCTCTGCAAATCCGACCAAGGAGCATCTTGATATAGCTCTCTACATCTGCCGCTATCTCGCTGGCACAGAGGATTATACCCTCACTCACGATGGTAATTCCAATGGAGGTCTCCTTGCATTCACAGACTCGGACTGGGCTGCTGATCCTGTCAAGCACCGTTCAATCACTGGCTATCTCTTCAAGTTAGCAGGTGGCATCTTCTGTTGGCAATCGCACGCCCAGAAGACTGTGGCACTCTCTTCCACTGAGGCTGAGTATATGGCACTGTCAGATTGCAGTCGTCAAGCTTCCTGGATTAGATCGCTACTCTCTGAACTTGGAATCGACTTGGGTCCTATTCCAATCTGCGGTGACAATCAAGGCTCGATATTCATTGCCTCTAACCCGGTTCAAGAACGCCGAACCAAACACATCGATATTCGGTATCACTATATCCGATCGTGTGTTGAAGACGGCAAAGTCGAGTTGTATTTCATCGAAGGTGTTTACAATCCCGCAGATATGTTCACGAAGAATCTCAGTCATGAGTTCTTACGGTTCAGAGATCACCTTGGACTTGATTTCTACTCGTCCACTTGATTCGCTCAGATGCGCTCTTCAGCTGCACTTAGCGAGGGGGTGTGTTGAATCCGCGGCCTAGATGTTAATCAGTCCCAGTTCACTTCTCCCGCAGTTTGACTATGCGGAACAGTACTTTGTGACTGTTTCATTGTTCTATATGCTCCATATGTACAATTCCTATTAGATATCTCTTTATGGTAGTTATATTCATTCTACATGTATATAAGCTGGTAGTTCTCTACATGAATCTACAGTGTGCTTGAGCTTCTACGTCTCGCCTCTAACTCTCTATCAACTCTCCTGGTAAGTAGTAGTAGTAGTAATGTAGTAGTCCACTGCACTAGGCATCATGCCAGCTCTACATAAACAGAACTGGATACAAAGGAAGAAGGAAGATCCGAAGGTCACTGTGCTCATTGCGTCTCTAACCAATGAGTGGAATTGAATGAAGGGAGCTCAGGATGCTGCTCTTGCTGCCTGGATCACCGGGATTAACTGTTTTAACCCTGCTCCTGGATATACCAGAATTGTCAATCTGGTGGGAACTCCTATAAGAACAACAATAGGAAATTCAAGAAGCCTGGTAATGGTAATCACCAGAAACAGAATAAGAACCAGAACAGTCAGGGACAGCAAGCCCAGGAAGGAAAGGGCAAGGGTAAAGGGAAAGGTGGCAACAAGCCACAGAATCCTGGGAAAGGGAAGAACCAACATGTTATTAATTGCCCCACTGTTCCTCCTGTTCCCTTGGTCCCTTGATCATTTCCCTTGATTTACCCTTGATTCCACTCCATTCCATGTCCCCAGTATCACATCATGGTCCCTTTGATGTTCCAGACCATTCCAGATCTTTCCATACCTTGTGTTCATCATTCCATATGATTCCCATCATGATATTGCTGCACTTGACATCCCTTGATTGTTCCATCAGTTTCTACCTGTCTCCTTTGATATTCTTTGATGTTCCACATTGTTCTTTCATTATTCCTCATTAGGATTTATTCCCATGACTCGGTATGCTGTACCTTGACATATATACTCATGGACACCTGTAGATAGATTCCCTAGTCTGACAACTTCGTCTCACATTGCCTGTACCCAGCATGTACTTTGTAGCAATTGTCCTGCTCACTATCTATTTATCTCATTTTGACTTCCTGACCTAGAAGATGGCCTGAGGGACTTCAGACCTAGTCCTGTTCTTTTCACAACATGCCTTGCACCTTAACAGTACAGCCTTCAACAAAGAGCTATTCACTCAAAAGGTTCAGATAAACATGGCTCTAATTCCAGAACCCATGGATATACTGAATCAGATAATGAGGGACTGGACTCCTCCTGCTTCTCCTCTCCCAATTGACCTTGATGCAGTTGACTCTGATTCCAATCACTCCTCCATGGTGCCACTGGTTGACCTATCTGATACAGATGAGTCACAGCATGACAGCCTATCCTCCTTTTCCAATTCCTCTGCAGATCATTCTGAATATAGAATCGATTCTAGTCAAATGACTAATCTGTCGGAAAATTGGCCATTCCATGTTTGGGACAGTCCACCAGGAAACCCCTGGACGCCACCTCTGTCTAATGTGACCAATCAGTCAACATCATCTGAGGAATCTTCTCCTTCACCTTCCCACTCCACAATTGCTTATCCGTACCTTGATTCTCTGGCACTTGAATTCATGCTTGTCTCTGTTATTGCTGGCAGGCAGGGAGCTGCCACATAGAGATATTGCAAGGAGGACCCACACATCCAAAGATGGAAAACATGACTTGTCCTCAGGCAAGGACATGTTGCTGATATCAATAATCTTCCAGAAATTGAACCCATTGCCTTTTCAATTTTCTTTCTTGGTCAGGATGACTACTCTCATGACCATAAGCTTGGTTGCATCATTCTCGACCTGCAAGAAGAGGATGAGGAATAAATTCACATCCTTGTCCAAACTAGGCATTTTATTGTGATTTACCCTCTCATCACTTGGGCTGTTCATAACATGACACCAAGAGAAGCACTGGCACATGAGAGGACAGCCTTGCCCGACTGGGGGTTCCTGAAATATGGTCCTGACCTCTACATGTTACGAATTGCCCCACTGTTTCTCTTGTTTCCTTGGTCCCCTGATTATTACCCTTGATTTCCCTTTGACTTCCCTTCATTCCATGTCCCTAGTATCACATTATGACTTCCTTGATGTTCCAGACCATTCCAGACCATTCCAAACTATGTGTTCATCATTCCATATGATCTCCATCATGATATTGCTGTACTTGACATCCCTTGATTGTTCCATCAGTTTCTACCTGACTCCTTTGATATTCTTTGATGTTCTACAATGTTCTTTCATTATTCCTTATTAGAACTCGTTTCCATGACTCAGTATGCTGTACCTTGACATATATACTCATGGCCACCTGTAGATAGATTCCCTAGTCTGACAACTTCATCTCACATTGCTTGTACCCAGCATGCGCTGTGTAGCAAGTGTCCTACTCATTATCTATTGATTTTACTTCGACTCCCTGACCTAGAAGATGGCCTGAGGGGCACCAGACCTAGCCCTGTTCTTGACACTACAGGCCTTTTTGCCTGGGGGATGATGGTCTGGCTATTAGTTATGTCTGCACCAGGTGCAAACCAGCTCCTGTCAGGAGCAGGGAACTTTTGGTACGTACTGGCCCTCCACTCGGTTGAGGGCCATCACCATGTGAGGTACCACTACCATGTTGAGCCAGCATAGTTAAATGCACAGTGGGTAAGATGAAATGAACCTCACATGGGTGATACTTGAGTTAGAAGACTTGAGATGCTTGAGTTGTAGTGCAATAGACTGGTAAAGTCAAATATTGAACTGAGGACTCTAAGCCTCTATCTACCCAGCTTTTATACTAAAGTCCTTGCCTATCTACTAGTCATACAGACGTAGGTAAGTGTGAATACGCTTACTGATACTACTACTAGAAGTAGGCATAAGTTCTTATGCTGAGTGAGCAACGTATAAGCAGATACATGCTAGCTAGATTATAACTGGTCTGCTAAGTATAACAGTCCGTTGTGCCTCGCATATTGGAGGCTCTACTAATGCTATTCGCTGTAAGCGTGTGCATGAGAGTAAGGTACATGTCTACAGAGTCATTCATGATGAAAGTAGATACGTAGTATGAGACTTGCATGAGAGTGCAAGTGTAACTAGGAACAAGTCCTATTATTAGTTGTACGCGTACGCAACACGTCAACAATGTATCACATGATATCCAACATGCTCAACACTCCCCCACACTAAGTTCGAATTAGTGGAAGGTTAAAGCTTGTCTAAACTTCTCAAACTTAACTCGTCCCAAGTTCTTCGTAAGAAGATCTGCAGGTTGATCTGCAGTAGGTGCATAGTAGATCTTTACTCGTCGATCTGCTACTGCTCCTCGAATAAAATGATATCAAACATCAATGTGTTTAGCTCTTTTGTCAGAAGCTTCGTTGCTACTGAGAAAGATAGCGCCTTGGTTGTCGCTAACACATGGTATCGATTGAATTGGGAATTCAAGTTCGTTTAGTAATGTTTTCATCCATGAGATCTGACGTGTACAGTCAGATAGAGCCATATACTCTGCTTCAGTGGATGACAATGCAACCGTCTTCTGTTTCTCACAGGATGCAATTCACTGTAATGCCAAGAGAATTATATGTGAATTATGCTGGAATTTCTTTTTGAGCACATTTGGGGTTGATGAGCATTTCCAAGTCAGTGTTACACAAGAAGTACATTTGGTTTGATCCATATAGAAATTTCATGGGGATGTATTATGTACGGTGTGAGATTATGGCAAGCTTGATGATCAATCTGGTATGTGCACACATTTGTTTCGGTGCGAACCATGATATTGACATAGTCACGAGTCAATTCTTTGCCTTTAGCTGCACTTCGCATTAACTGATTCATGAGTTCATCATGTCTGATGTGTCGCAGTACTCTTGAATTGTTACCCTTCTTTTGTTCGATAAGGTTTTTAGGGTGATCCAAGAATATCCCATTGAACTTTTTGGGGTATTTACTGCGCTCAAGAATCATACATCCCATGTGTTTTCTCTGATTTTCCAGTTTGCACACATTTAAGAAGTTGAAGACTACTCCTTGATTGAAATCATATCGATGATAGTCTGCTGGATCGAATGTATGTGATTTGTTGTCCTTTGGTTCCCATGGATTGTGTTTTGTGAATTCCTTATCATATGTTACGCGCCATTCTTCGACTGGACAAGTAGACTTTATCTTGAGTCCAACATTGTTGCTAAGATCCATTGATAGGTCTAGTTGTATCACCTGTGGAGAGGTGTTGTTGTCCATCAGAGATTGTATTGAACTGTCATCTTGTTTTCTTTGCCTTCACATTTCCTGCTTAACAACCTGTCTCCAAGTTTTAACTGACAGAGTTACCTATTGTTCTGTCTATCTTTAGCAGGGTGTAACCTTTGTTAAGCTGACACACTCCTAGCACTCTCCAAACTCATAAAAGTGTTAGTTGCACCTGCATACTTTGTGTATAGATTATTTCTTCCACTAATGATATCTATTAGTGCAACCTATGGAGGTCTTGGTCAATTACTGCTATGTAGTCAGGTTTCACAAGGATGCACAGGCTAAGTGGTGTCAGTTCAAAGTGAAAGATTGGTGAAGCACAAGGAAGGACCCCACCACTCAATAGGTATGTCTTCTCCATTGATGTTACATACATACTGGATACAATTCATATAGATCAGTACCCTAACAATCATAGAGTATCACCACACTGGGTGGAAGTAACCATGATACACATGAATTATGTTGAACATTATGGTAGTTTTTTTAAATTTTTTTTTACAGTAAAACACATGATTTATGTTAAAATTGTAAGAGTTTTATGAGAAGAAATTTTCAAGGTAATCCATCAAGTAATATTAAGATAAACCACATGCATTATATCAAAATAAACCCCTCATAATGAGCTGATATATGGGTTGCAAGTGAGGGATTGTATTTAGCAGCCACTTATCATAGTTTATTCATAATGTACATATGTTATATACTAATCTTATGCTAAATACAATCCCTCACTTGCAATTCATATATCAGCTCATTATGAGGGGTTTATTTTGATATAATGCATGTGGTTTATCTTAATATTACTTGATGGATTACCTTGAAAATTTCTTCTCATAAAACTCTTACAATTTTAACATAAATCATGTGTTTTACTGTAAAAAAAAATTTAAAAAAACTACCATAATGTTCAACATAATTCATGTGTATCATGGTTACTTCCACCCAGTGCCATGTGCAATGTTGATTAGGTATGTACTGCAATGCTCTGGTCATAGCTTGCTTGAGATAGAGATTAACTGACTACCGCACATAGTCATTTATACTTTGGTGTTCTAAAGCGCTAGACACTAAGGTTTCAGATACAGAGACAGTGGTGGCAGAAGTTGTCTAGCAGAGATGACAACAGAGAAGACGGAGACAGCAAGCAGAGAGCAAGAGCAAGGGAAGGTACTGGTCCCAATGACAAGTTAGATATATTGCAGATAAAGAGAGAAACAGAATTAACTACCCACCTGGTCCCAATGACAAGAGGTCAAGATGAGGGACCAGGTGTAAACTACCTAGCTTATATACTGGAATATGAGTTGTGCAAGAATAAAGAAAGATAATAGGGAACAAGGGGAAAACAATAGTAGTCCAGGTATGAAATGGTAACGAGACTGGAATGAGTAACTGTTGTGTATAAAAGAACAAGGCAAATAAAGGAAACAATGGATGGAATAGGTTGTGAAGACAATGTGAAAGAACAAGGTTGCGGGAGGAAATGATGTGGAAAGGGGAAATGGATGTCTGGTAGGCGTCGATGTAACAAATGGGCGCCAGAATGGGAATGGGCACGAACAAAAGGAAAAGATAGGGGGAAAAGCAGCACTTCATGACATTTGGATGGACCCTAAACAGTGGAAGTAATTCCATGAATGAGATACCTGACTGACTCACCTCTACAGGGATGTCAATGGAACACGAGGCAACCCCAGAGTGAACATACTCTCAGGTCCACCACGATATCAGAGAAGTCTCCCTGCCCTTGTGCTGCCATGAATGATATGAAGGTTTGACACCTCAATGCTCAATTGTCCAGTGTTGACACCACTGCACTTCAAGATGTCCTCAACATAGAATCAACCTTACTATATGCTCATCAATATGCCTTTGTGGACAGGTTGCTGATCATGTGCAATTCCTTTGGAGATTGACATGGCTGCTGCTCAAGCCCTCAGATGGGTTATCATTAACAGTAAGTTCCTGAAAGCTCCTGTCTACCCAATGAGCTTTAACAGGTCCCCTTTCAAGGAAATGAACCTACAGTGACAGTTGCAGGAAACTCATCTCAGCAGAATGTTGCAGTTACAGTAAATGTTCCTGCAAACCTACAACTACACAAACCCACGCCAACAGCATACTGCTCAGCTTACTATGGTCAAACACTTCTTGAAGATGGACACTGCCAACAAGGTGCAGCATCTCTGTGTTTTCTGCCTGTACATGCCCAACAAAGCCATCTATGCATTGAATTCTGATTTGCTTTTTATCCAGCCTCTTACATGATAAAGGGTGTCTTAACACGATTACAACCTTTAGCAAAACAATGTCATCTACCACTATTTGTATGCACTTTCACCACCATCCCCTCAAGCTCTGGGTCGCAGTTTTCAGGCTGCATCACACTACATAATATGTGCCTTATATTTTTTTGATTCCAGTCTAATCACAGCTATATAGTACTGTAATTGACTTGTATATGTTTTACACCAATTCTCCTACCTCTGTGTGCAAAAAACTTCAGATTTTTATTGGTTTGGACTGGTTGGACCGGTTCCTGAACCGGTCCCGTGCCGGACCATTGATTGGTTCCGAGCTGGACCGTTTTGACAGGCAGTCCAGTGTGGCGTAGTCTGGACCGGACCATGGGTAATGCTAGTTGGAGAGAGAGAGGTTGACCGTAGACCTGTGACATGCCCATCAATGAGCAAGCCTCAATTGACGGACCTGGAGATCTGAGTTTCAATTGGCAGAGTACTTCTTGACTACCAAATATGGGTTTGGCAAAAGTGATCAAGCTATGTTTTGATCAGAAATACATGTGGCATGATTTTTTACCTGCTTTGTGTTGCATCCTGAGCCAGCTAATGCACGCAAAGGCTTTGAGAGACATCTTGAGAGCCCTCAGTGAGCACCATACAAAGGCTATGGGGCCTTTACTCTGAAGAATATGTAAAAATTCTGTGATTCCTGCTGGTACTGAAGCCAATAAGACCGCACTTCTCATGCAGGCAGCAGTGGCCAAAAAGTTGCACTGTTAAGCATGCTCCTCTCATCCTTGCGGCTTATACCCCCCAAACATGCTCCAGTTTATTCTCAGCGAATTTTTGGACTCTGAAATTTGACGGTAGGACATGTGGCCAAGATCCAAGGGAAGGGTCAACCCAGGGAGGGAATTGCCGGCTCTCTTGCTGATTAAAAATCTCACCTTGATCACTTTGGCCAATTTCCTATATGGTAGTCAAAAAGTACTCTCCTAATTCAAACTCAGATCTCCAGGCCCCTCACAATGACTTTATCTTGTGAGGGGTCGGTTACAGGCCTAGGTTGACCGTGGAAATCACTCGATACTGCGCTGCTTGCCTTGTGCCATCTTGGCCAAATTGGCCAGCACAGTGCCATTCATGGTAAGTGACGGTTTCAACTACTTCTAGCACAGTACATAGAAGATGATGTTAAAAATGCGCTCTTCGGATAATTTCACACAATCTTTCTTACAAAGAAGCCTTTTTCATTTTTTGAGCTTGGACCGCCGCGCCAATGCCAGCTTCCTGAGCTTCAAGTTCGATGACGCTCTACCCCGGGAAAGTTTATCTTCTTGCCAGGCTATGAGATAGTCGTAGCATCCTACATCCCATTTGCTCACTCTTGATTGCGTTACTTTCCCCCCTCAGTTGCGTTTTTACCGGGCTATGAAGAGTTCGTGTTCTGAAATAGTGAGATCTTGTGTGCAATGAAACCTTTTCCTGCCTTGGTTCCGATGCCGACGTCTGAGTCTTTTGAACCACCAATAGAAAATTCCCAAAAGCCTAGCGCTCCTCCATCGCCTTCCTGACTGGAATCACTTATACACTTATGTTATATATAGGGTGGGTCTGCTCCCCTTGCTGGTCCGAAGCTTGGAGTTGTAGAGCATTCGCCGTGATTACGACAGTGTCTGGATCACATCGGGTCCAAAAACCGAGAGCCCCCAGACCAGCTGGATTTTCAATCGAAACGGAAATCAAAATCAAAACTTCAGACGGTCGGGAGATGCGGCAAGGTCAGACGGCACAGATAAGCATTGGTCAGTCCCACCAGCGCTTGGCTTTCTGCCGCAAGCACAACACAGATTCAGAAGCATCTACCGCTTGCCAATATGATGAAAACCAGTGATTTGGGCCTTAACAAGGTGTCTCATGATGGGTGCCGATGGGTTAGTAGAGGTGGTTTGAGAAGGCAGCCCAGGCGGAGACTCCTGGCCTCCGGCTGGGCTATGTCACTCCGGCTTTATACTTTCAAAGGGTTATATATTGACATAGGCAAACTATCGAGGCCCTTTGAGACGCTGCAGCTATCAGAGGGGGCAACAAAGGGTCTTCACTCTCAGTCGTACAGCGCCGGCGTGCCTTTGCCGGGAGCTGATCTGATCCAATGCCGCCAAGCCGACGCGGGCACTGCTACTATGTCATCACGTGGGTCCCTGCGTAGTTTCGGTTTTAGGTTTCGTTTTCGTTTTTGATCTCGGTTTCGATCGAAAATCTGGCTGGTCTGGAAGTTCTGGAAACAAAAACCCACAGTCCCGCTGTCCTTTGGCCCCTTTCACCTTCCGCTGTACACTAATGGGTGAAGTCAAAGCCTTTCTTCCTATTGTCATGTCCAACGACACACATTGATGTTCTGGCTATCTAATAGACCAATAAAGAGAGAACCAGGCTACCTAGTGAGTTATGCTGCTACGCGTCAAGTCAGCCCTATTTTGGTCCAAACAAACGAAACGTTCACGAAAGCCGCACTTACCGGCCATTTGTTTCCCAAGATCTGTTGACTCTGACTGAGTTGAGCAATGCCGTATAGTCCTCACATACGCCTCCTTCCTCCTTCCACAAATTCAAGCACCATAGTCTGAACCAACAGTCATTATGGCTTCCGCCCCGCCCTTTCAAGTAGAACCACCCACGAGTCAGACCAGCGCTGATAATAACAACCAAAGCGCCACTGGTACTAGTAACACGCAGACCGTTCTCGGGTCTTCGAACGTGCAGAGTGTTACTGGACATCATAATTTCCAGGAGGTCACTGGTAGTCGTAACAAGCAGTGCATTCAGCCGCAGACCGAGAATCGCAGTGGTATGTATCCTGTCTCACCCCCAATTGAGCTTCCTTCGCTTACATCGACGGATGGGTAGAGGTTAACTCGCAGAAGAGTTTGAACTCTCAGATTGATCAAGAATGCAGAAGAGATGACAGTAAGAAACATGTTCCTATACAAGACTGAAAGTTGCATCTGACCCGAGATCAAGCACATCCGCCACAGGAGGATCAGCGGACTCGCCGTCAAGATCCCGACCACAAGCGCAGTGCAACCGTAAAGCGAACACCTCACCGAGCTACTCAAAGTCGGGAACAGAAACAGAGCGGATTTTCCTCGTCGCACTTGACACCAATTCTTGATCAAACCCAACCTGCTGAGACACATAGAATGCCATTGGAGGACCCCAAGGCCGAGCACGATACTTCTACTCCCACACCTTCGCCACCAGCCCCACCCCCGTCGTCTACTTCTGAATCTCACCCAGCCAAATCTGGGGATAGAAAAGAGAGCTTGACTTCCCCACCTTTAGATTGTAACCGGCCTGGTGATGCCGGCGAAGACTTGCCATCTATTGGTCTCTCGGACCGACCACTAGCAATCGACAACGTTGATTCAGGTCGAGATTTCAGTGGCGAAGGTGCCGCTGCGAAGACGCGAAAGATGCTGAGGCGAGTGAAGTCCTGGAGAGTCCTACGGCGTATCTTGCTTTGGATCAAGTTCCGTTGGACGAAGGGGAAAGATAGGGATGTCGAGAGGATGAGGACGCAAGACGCGGAACTTCAAGGCGAAAGCGCCCTGTGATCGATGTCCGAGCTATAACGATGATTTCACGATTAACGACCGGCTTTTGTGCGAATAAACATCCTTTCTTTTTTTCCCTCAGTGATACTGTATGACTTTTTCCCGATGATTTTCATCTAGCCCTTCTGTTTGATACCTGTTCCAATTTCTTCATGGGAAGAAAACTTGTATATATTTAAAGAATCAAGCTGATTGTCCACCTTCAACTGCCCCCTTTGCGCTGAGTAACGACCTAGCTGGAGATGAGGACCGTGATTCTTGTTGGTCACGACTTTGGTCGCAAACGGTAGCACTAATCTTCTTGGATGAAATTCTGAGGCGAGGAAATGGTGGGAATATCTTGATCTACAGCAACTCCACGATTGCACATCGGGTGACAGGATAGTGCCATTAGTACACAACCAGGACCACCTCTTCCACCCACTGCGACAACGTCTTGGTTTCAAATCATCAAACTTCGCCGGGACCAAGAGGGTGCCAATTTCTTATCGAGTGTACGAGGTAAAATATTTTTGGAGCCCCTGCTGCTATATGGTAACTGCACGTGCTTCAAGTGCCGGATAACTGATGATCGCACCTAGCGCCCCACTTCTGGGAACTATCTGATGTTGGTGGTCAGTTTCTGGCTACAGCACCCGCCGGGTACCCTGAAATTGTCCTGTGTATGCTTTACATAGTATGACTGTTATCATAAACTCTCTGAGAGGCCTTCAGGACCCCTCGGAACCCAAATTTATGATGGGTACAAAAAATCTTTAAGGGCCTTCAGCTCCCTCTCCCTCACTACCTCGGACCGGAAATTCCACTCTCACCACCCTCTTGGCCCGAACAGCATCAAGGCCGGTCGAAGCTATTGTTGGAGTACGGAGGCCAGGGTCCCAAGCCGGGTGGATACGTGCTCTTCAGTGAGGAAGTGAGGTAAGGACTTGCTGATAAGATATTCTACCTTTTGAAGGAGAGTTCACTATGCCGGTGTTTTGACGTCTGCAAGAGTAGACAGAGAACAGCGCAAGCTCAAGCAAATCTACCTACCGAGAATGGACCTCCAGATTGCTTGAGACAGCCTTCAGCTGACCTAGTCAACTGAATGAACTATCTGCATCCATCTTCAAATCGACCACACACTCACTTGGCCGCCCTGCAGGGGCATCATCCGATACACCAGCGTTGACACCAAAAACAATTCGGTGTCAATCCCTTTGACATTGTAGAAATCACCCGACGCCAACTGCAGACTAATCACGGTCGGAAGTCATAGTAGGTTTGATTTAGCGTCACGGTTGAGGACAATGTGATAAGGGACGGTGTGGAGCAGGGGGAATAGAAGATGATGGTGGCAGAGGGCGGCAGCTTGGCATTTCACTGCCGCGTAGCAATGGGATGTGGGGAATTTCCTGAGGATTGGTGGTGAACCCAAGTTGAACTGTTTAACAGCATTCTGATGGACTTTCTACGGTCCCGTCCGGGGCGCCAGTTCAGCAGCGGTTAACTTTCAATGATGGGAGTACGGCAATTACTGTAAAAAAAATCAATTCGTATGGCCTGTGACCAAAGAAATTGACCCCCCCTTGATAGTGACGGGCTCCAGGGTCATCGGACATGTTTTCGATTTAGCTTGGAACCGTGGAAGCCTATAAGACCTTCCTGCCTTACTCGAGGCCTTCCATCCCACAGAGGCCTCATCAGATTCTCGATGGCTACTGCCTTCTTTCACAAAGCACGTAGGACCCCCATACACGGCGGCGAGTTCAGTCATGTCAAAAGGGATCAGATCAAAATTGCGAACCACAACGCCTGCAACTTCACTGGGAGTTATAATATGCAGAGCATCTCCGGGTCCTATAACACGCAGAGCGTTGTCTGGCACAACAGCGCACAAAACATCACCGAGCCTCATAGTGACAACGAGAACACGACGGACATGGCAGATTCTATAGAGCGGGAGGAGCGAAAGGATGAACACGGTGCGTATCCGGATCCTATCTTGTCCCAACGGATTACTTTCACTTACGATAACGGGTGGGTATAGGCGGTGACTGGCCAATGAGCTCAAGCTCACAGACTAGCCAGCACCGAAACCGTAGCCGTGAGCAAGGGGTGGGATACAATGAGAAAGAGAAGCCGGCAAAGTGGTGGAGGCGCAAGCTTTGTGCTTAGAAGGATGTCGGGTCATACAAGGACTACTTTATTGCTTAGCTCGAGGTGTAAGCCTTAAGCCTCAGGCCTCGGAATCGGATCTGCGTGATATTGTCCCAACTCCTGCTAGGATCGATTGCGAATAGTTGAGTGACTCCGAAATGATTACACCTGGAGCATTCGGTCGAACATGATAGGCCCGATAGCTAAGTATAAGCGTTCTTCACGCTCGTCGATAGCGCAGTGTGATCCAGGCAGCCAGTTTCCAGAACGGTGATGTGAGCTAGGGCGGGGAGGATTCATTGCCGCGTTCAAACCGATTTGGGGGTTTCAGAACTGCGCAAGTGCTAGTTAGCACTCATAAAGCGGCGGGCCGCATATTTCGGGGACAAACGATTGAATATGTAATTACGTGTTGCCGAGTGTCAACATAGTGGACTAGTCGTCCGTGGAGAGCGGGTCGATCAAAAAGCCAATAACTAAAGCAAAGCTGACCTGGCGAGAGCTACGGTTGTTTCGGGTAGCTTGGAGAATGAACCCAGACTCGGCAGGCTGACCATTGTCTATTCAGTCCCTACGAGATAGTTTATCTGGCACGAACCACCAAGCTTAGCAGAGTGAAAAGATTGCAGTCAAGCTCGAGTACATTCTCTTCTATGCGACCTACTCGGAAACCTCCTACTCAGGAGACTGCCCTGCTTCAATGACGTTGACAACGCCCTGTCGATGGAAGTCTGCCAATACCTCAGCCCAAGCTGGATATGCAGGTCCTAGCGTAGATTGGCAAAACGGAAGTTATGGACACCCAATCCATCTATATGATGGTAGGGCAAGCTCTATCAGGACAATAACGGAGACGCCATTATCAATGGCAACGCTAACGTGTGCAAAGTCGTCGACGACATTGATCGCGTGGACACAACGATGCCGTTCACGGTTGTTGTACGGGACGGGCTGGCTGGCACATTAACGCCGACTACCGAGACATGCTACTTCAATGCCGGCTCAAACATGGATCTCTGGAGTCTGCATTGCGGGGAACGTGTACGGGCACCCTCAGCGTATCTACAAGACATTATCAATGTTCAATTTTTAGTTTTTGATCATCCTCTAGTGGTTGAATTTGAGTTGAATTCGGTCTTGATTTTTTTATTACCCGTATACCGTATGACGGCCCGTCCCGTAACTGTATCCCACCAAAGACGAGGACTATACAGCCCGTATATTTGGACGGGTACCCCTGTAATACGTATCTCCCCGTACAAATGTACGGCCGTACCCGTGACACGGTACGGTTAGTAGCCCTAGGCCTGATGTTCCACTGTAATTTTCTTTCTAATAGTCTACCGCTTCTGACCATTCATATCCGTCAATCCCTTCCATATTATTACCATCTATCTTGAATTTTTCAGTTTTTACGGCATCGAGAAAAAAAGTCGCGGTTGAGAGATCCTGATGAGGCTTTGATTGAGGTGGAACTGGTGGGGAAAAGCCGAACGGGTCATGTTCTAGATCTACATTTTTGGGTTGATCTTGTATTCTTGTATTCTTTTTGGCAGCGAATTCTCAGGGCTAATTTCTGGGGATCTTATAGTGCTGGGTTCCCATTGTTGCTTGCAACATCGGAGTCATTCCAAGGCCTCCTGATTGCCTCATGAGCACCTGGTCTTCTTATCTGGCCTCGTGCGGCGTTACATTCACAGAATTGCATGATAACGATGATACCGATGATCATCCGGAAGCTGGGGCAATGGCCTGGGCCCATTGGAGTGTGGGGGTAGGAGACGCGTCAAAGCGTTCATCTACTGATTGAAAGCCTGGTTGTGCAGCACTCTTTCTTTTTTGGGTGGTTTTGGGGTCCTGCTATGCGCAGTTGAAGTTGGAGATTGAGGATGGACGAGCACGCTTGCTTGGGCCCACGTCAGGATTGGTGAAAGTCACGGGCTCTTGTGACTGAGCTCTTCGAGCTTCTTCCTTGAATTCGCGGATTGTGGTCTGTAGGTCTGCCTGCAGGTGAGGGTTGTTCTTGTCATCCTCCTCCTCGGCGCTACTCTGACTCCTGATATCATCATCTCCAAGCACAGAATCAGGGGGGGTGCTTTGGTGTAGTGTTAGATGGGGTGTTCTAACCGGGTTGGGAAGGTTGTCACTTACAGCAGCTTCACTTTGTGCTGGGGTAGTTTCTCTGTCTTTCCCTTTGTTTGGGCATGCCACATCCTGGTCCTGGGGCCGGGGTGAGTATGAGGTAGCATGGGGTAGTGTGAATGTACTGACCTATTTCGATCAATTCGAATGGCCTGTGGCCAGTGACCAGCCCATACAAAATTGGGAATTTGTATGAACGCACCATGACCTGTGACACTGTAGCGTCTGCTTTTAGCGCGCTTAATTTAAGCGTCATTTTATGAGATTTATGGAACTTCAGAAGATGAGTTTTGAAGAATAATAAGTACTAGTGTGAGCCCACACAGCTAGTAAAAGGTTCAGAGCTAGCACTGGAAAGATAAGACACAAAGGTCTAAGCCTTAACAGTCCCTGAAACCTGTAAGGGTTGCACTGTTCTACAAACTTCGGAACATCAACTAGTCTCTGTGACCAGACCAAGGGAAGGATTGGACAATAAGAATGAGTGACCAACAAAGGAAAAGGAAAACACCGCACAATGCGAATTGAGCAAGAACCTCATCTGAAGAACGGACAAAACTGTTACAAACTTACAAACTTCCGATAAGGCATGACAGAAGGATGGATCTATTTCATATAAGTCGAAGTATATGAACAAATTCAGAACTTAAGGATAAACATGTAGAGTCTATCTACGAGAGTAGTAACTGGACAAAAGAGATATGTACGAGTCCAGAAGGAATTTAAAGAAAAGAAGATCCTGCTCCCACATGTTGTGAACAGCAACTTCATTCCATCCAAAGTATTCATCTAAATTGGAATCGTCACATTGGTAGTCCCAAACGGATGGAGAGTTGGGTTGGTTTAATTCGTCAAGATAGAACTCTTCATGAAGGCAGGATTGTGGTGGAAGGATGGATGAGTAACCCAGCAGGCCATGAGAGGGTTGTACTGGAAGAAGGCCAACTGCTTGGGCTCCAACTTTGAGGGAGGAGGATCAACCATGCGGTTGACAACGGAGTTGATCCAAGAGTGGGTGGCACCAGGAATAAAGGCTGTATGGGAGCCTAAGAACCCTACACGAGCGATTGCCTCTGCAACCATGTCAATGATGTTCTAAGCTTCGAAAGGGATGGACCCGGATAGGTTGTCTTCATAGAAGTAGACGGGGGCCTGTCTGAAGTCGAAACAGGCGACGGAACCCCAATAGATGGAGATGTGTTGGCTCAGAAAGAACTGCTGAAGGAGCAAGCCTAGCAAGGCCTCCCTATTGGGGTCAAGAGGAATACAAGGAATGAGGCTGCAATTGGTCAACTTGGCGGAGTAGTCCTCATGGTATGGCCAGTGCTTGTACAACTCTGACGCAGATTAGAATGACTTCAGAGGAAAGGAATATGATTAGAACATACTATACAGAAGGTTGCAGAAGTGAACTTCTATGGTGCGAACATTGGGCATAGTGTTGATTGACAAGGGTGAGTAAGAAAGACTTGCACGGATCGGCAAACCCAGTGTCCTACCAATTTAAGAAAGATTTGAATGGGGAAAGACAAAATTCCAAAGAATGGAACTAAGTAATACCTGCTGAAACACAAATGCAAATGGCTCCATGGGAGCAAATGAACTAGGAATTTAGCCTTGAGATTTGATGGCTGAACTTCGGAAGAAAAGACACAATCACGTTACATTCAGGCAGAGAGTACTACATGTCCGGGTGTAATAAACTAGGCAGTACAGCATGGTCTAGGTGATTGTACCAAGGAATAACAGATGGTACATCTACTTCGGAATCAGAACATTGCCAAGCTGCATCCTGCTGAAGACAGTCTAGGTAATAGAGATTGCAGACTAAGAGACAGTATGCTAAAGGTGTATGGGACAACCAGTGACCCTTTTGAGGGGCAAACAAGAAGAACTAAAGTTCCTCATAACCCAATGTTGGAGGTGCAGGAGCTTTGGCAGCAAAGACAATGGCATTGATCCATGCTTGGACGGCTTGAGGAATGAGGGCAGTTGTCCTAAAGCGCTAGACGCTAAGACTTCGGATACAGAAGCGACGGTGGCAGAAGTCGACTAGCAGAGACAACAACGGAGATGACAAAGGCAGCGGGCAGAGAGCAAGAGTAGGTAAAGAACTGGTCCCAATGACAAGTTAGATATATTGAAGATAGAGAGAAACGAAGTTAGCTACTCACCTGGTCCCAATGACAAGAGGTCAAGATGAGGGACCAGGTGTAAACTACCTAGCTTATATACTGGGATATGAGTCGTGCAAGAATAAAGACAGATAATAGGGAACAAGGGGAAAACAATAGGAGTCCAGGTATGGGATAAGAACAAGTCCAGAACGAGTAGCTGTTGTGTATAAAAGAACAAAGAGGACAAAGGAGACAATGGATGGGATGGGTTGTGAAGACGATGTGAAAGAACAAGGATGGGAAAGGAAATGATGGGAATGATGGGAAGAGGGGAACCGGGTATCTGGTAGGCATCAAAGTAACAAATGGGCGTCAAAGTGACAATCAGGCGCTAAAAGGGGAATGGGCGCTAAGAAAGGAAAAGATAGGGGGAAAAGCGGCACTTCATGACAGCAGTCTTCATAGAAAGGAACGCGACACAGGCAATACCTTCAGTGATGGTGTTGATGAACTTCCGCACTGCAAGAGGAAGGTTGGTATGGAAGTGGACTTCACAGAAGTATACCTCATCTTGGTAGTGATCATATCGGACAAGGTAACCCCAGTATAGGGAACGGTGGCAACTGATGTAGAGCTGGCAGAGCAGGGTTGAAACAGTTAATCCCGGTGATCCGGGCAGCAAGAGCAGCATTCTGAGCTCCCTTCATTCAATTCCACTCATTGGTTAGAGACGCAAATAGCACAGTGACCTTCGGATCTTCCTTCTTCCTTTGTATCCAGTTCTGTTTATGTAGAGCCGGCATGACGCCTAGCACAGTGGACTACTACATTACTACTACTACTTACCAGGAGAGTTGAGAGAGTTATAGAGGCGAGACGTAGAAGCTCAAGCACACTGTAGATTAACGTACAGAACTACCAGCTTATATACATGTAGAATGAATATAACCACCATAAAGAGATATCTAATAGAAATTGTACATATGGAGCATAATGAACAATGGAACAGTAGCGGAGTACTGTCCCGCATAATCATACTGCAGGAGAAGTGAACCGGGACTGATTATGATCTAGGCCGCGGATTCAACACACCCCCTCGCTAAGTGCAGCTGAAGAGCGCATCTGAGCGAATCAAGTGGACGAGTAAAAATCAAGTCCAAGATGATCTCTGAACCGTAAGAACTTTTCATGACCGAGATTCCTTGTGAACATATCTGCGGGATTGTATACACCTTCGATGAAGTACATATCGACCTTGCCATCTTCAACACACGATTGGATATAGTGATACCGAATATCAATGTGCTTGGTTCAGCGTTCTTGAACCGGGTTAGATGCAATGAAGATCACGCCTTGATTGTCACCGCAGATTGGAATAGGACCTAAGTTGACTCCAAGTTCAGAGAGTAGCCATCTAATCCAGGAAGTTTGACGACTGCAATCTGACAGTGTCATGTACTCAGCCTCAGTGGAAGAGAGTGCCACAGTCTTCTGGGCGTGCGATTGCCAACAGAAGATGCCACCTGCTAACTTGAAGAAATAGCCAGTGATTGATCAACGCTTAACAGGATCAGCAGCCCAGTCAGAGTCTGTGAATACAAGGAGACCTCCATTGGAATTACCATCGTAAGTGAGGGTATAATCCTTTGTGCCAGCGAGATAGCAACAAATGTAGAGAGCGTTATCAAGATGCTCCTTGGTCGGATTTGCAGAGAACTGAGAAAGCTTCGTAACAGCGTAGGCAATGTCAGGACATGTGCCCAGCATGATGTACAGAAGTGATCCAATTACAGACTGGAACTTGGCGCGAAGAGCTGGATTGACTGGACCACTGTTAGGCATTGGCACATAGCCTGCAGGAAGTGGTGTGGTAGCAAACTTTGCATTCTGCATGCCATAACGTTACTTTGTCTAAATAGTCCTGTTGATCAATCAAGATCTTTCTGCCTTCACGGCGGATGCGCATTCACCCAGATCTCGGCATTCCCATCAAACCATGAACTCGGCTTTCTTCCTGTCAACAAAGGCTTTGTTAGGACCCATGAAGAGTGCATCGTCAACGTATATGATCCCATACACAACTTCACCACTCTTCTTATCTTTGCAGATGAAGAGTCCAGCATCAGAAGTTAGGCGTTTGAAGCCCAATACTTCCATGGACAAGCTAAGGGTTCGCCACCATTCAAGGGCAGCTTGCTTCAGTCCATATAATGCACGACGCAGGCGTAATACCTTATGTTCTGAGCCCTTGACTTTGAAACCTTCAGGTTGCTCCACGTATATCTCCTCAGCAAGATCGCCATAAAGGAAGGTGTTATTAACATCAACAGAGGTGATGTACCAGTCTTTGAGCGCTGCAAGAGCAAGCATCATCCAAACAGTCTCAAAATGAACGACTGGTGAGGAGATTTCGTCAAAGTCAATACCTTCAACTTGAGAGAAACCTTTGGCAACAAGCCTTGCTTTCTTTCGACCGTTAGTTTTAACGTTGAAGACCCATCTATTTCTGATGGCTTTGCGTCCCTTAGGAAGGTCGCATAATTCGAAAACTTTGCGCTTGCAAAGTGCCTCAAGTTCTTCGCGGCAAGCAGCCTTCTATTCCTTCTGTTGCGCTTCAGGCAACTTCATAATATCACGGAGTGTCCATTCTCTGATGTTAGCTAACTCAGGAATATAGGACGCTGGAAGCAAATCGTGTACTGGAACGGCATTGTTCAACAAGTAAATCACAAATCCTACTCCCCCTTCATGGGTAAGTCTTTCGACTACGCTTTCACCCCCTTTTTGCGACTCAGTGCTTCCACTTGGTTCTGGAGTAGGCGGAGGCGGAAGTGGACCAAGAATCACGCCTTTTTTACCACCTTTGCCTTTCCTGGACTTTGATGAGCCAGGGTGATCAACTCTATGCGACGGTGCGGTGTCACCAGTGATCTTTCTCCAAGATTTCTTGTTTTCTAAGTCGCAAACAATTTGTGAGGGTTTATTTGGGTTCCGCTTTGCACCAAATATGTTACCAGGTTGCGTAGTACCCGTCCGAAGCCTCGAAGATCGGCGTGGACCTTCCACCACTGGTTGAGGTGGGGGTACAGGAACGTCGGCTTCGCCTGTAGGCGACGGAGGATCAGATGGAGGTAACGGTTGTTCCTCAGCCTGTTTAGGGCTACCTGCAGGTTCGTCAACCGGAGGCTCTGGTCTCTTTTGAAGGTTTTGGGAGCAACTTCTGAGATTTTGGAACGGAGCATCGTCGCTACTATCCTCAGAGTCATTGTCTTCTGAAGGAATGTTGGGATTTTCACCCAAAGTAAAACATTCACCATCCACTGGTGTTACGCCACAAGTTTTCGCATCAGGACATCTGGGATACAAAGTCTCATCGAATAGTGCAGTAGTACCCTTGAAAATGGAGTTGTTGCTTCGCATGAAGAGGAATCCTTTCATCCCTTCTTGATGACTGATGAAGGTCATCAACTCAGATCGAGGAGTGAGCTTATTGGTGTGTTTTGCATCAGGGATGAAGAAGTGTGAAACATCTGGTGCCTTTCCATACAGCATCTCAAGCGGAGTTTTCCAACCTAAACATTGCACAGGGGTGCGATTGTAGAGGTGGACGGCATGTTGGTGACAAAATTCCCACCAGGACTGAGGCATACAAGCTTCAAAGCAAAGAGCCTGAGCCTTCTCAGTAATTGTCCTGTTGAATCGTTCAGCGCGACCATTCTGTTGAGGAGTGTATGGTATGCTCTGCGCAACTGCAATCCCATGCTCTTTTAGTAAAGCATCAAATTTGGTGCCTTTGTATTCTCCCCCTTCATCTGACATCCATTGCTTGATGGTAGTGTTAAATTGTGTTTTCACCATAGCAATAAAGTGCCTAAGTGCTTCAAGAGCATCGGATTTCCAACGTAGGAGAGTAGACCACGCATGTGAAGTGCAGTCATCAACAAAAGAGATTTAGTACTTGTACCAGTGATAAGATTCAACCGGAAACTGCTTCAGATCCGAATGAATGAGGTCAAACGGTTTCGCAGCTTGAGACTTAGAGTTGGGGAATGATTTCTCATGCATCTTGCCTTCAGCACAACCTCGACAAAGAGGAGTCTTACTGGTGTGCATTTTCATGTCAAGTGGGAAATTCTGTGTATGTTTCCGAGCTTTATTCAGGGCTTTATCCGAAGGATGTCCGAAATGCCTGTGCTCAATTTCACAGTCAACGTTGTAAACGGTAGACTTGGCCAATAAACTCTCAGCAGAAGCTTTCCGCAAGTAGACCCAATAAATGGTTTGACCAGGCATATGAGGATAGCAAACAAGTGATTGATTTCGCTGTGATGAGTAGAAGGCTAACTTCTTCGCGTTTCCACGAATTGAAAGTCCATCTTGAAGGAACTCACCCAAGGATAGTAGTTGTATATCCAACTGAGGTATGTAATAGACAGGATAGAGACGTGAAATATGCTCTGTCATTTTCCCGTCTTGTCCTTCAACATTATGATTGATGAAGACAGTCCCTTTACCCTTTATTTGAATAGGGCTGTTCTTACTAGCAGTATTAACCATTGAACCATTATTGAGGGGCTGATAATCAGCAAAGTCATTTATGTCATGAGTAAAGTGTGATGAAGCACCGGAATCCAATAGCCAGCCCTGTGCGTTACTGGACTTCTTTCCCTTACACTGAGTACAGCCAACGAAGTGATTGTTCAACACATAAGTATAATGTACAAGTGACTCCAGGTCACTACCACGACTACGAAAGCGGCTACTGATAGAAACTAATCGAGAGCAACACTGTGAAGTGGTATCAGTGTTGGGTAACAGATCAAGATAAGGGACTAACGGGTCATTGTAAAAAGATCCAAGAGAGATGTTGTCTGGAATGTCCTCTTCTACCCCTGCAGCTTTGGCAATGTTGTCGTCAACATCATCACCGAATAGAGAAGTTAGGTCATTACCATCTCCCATGTCTACATCCTCATCAACTTCATCAGGACCAATGCTACGAGCATGTTTAGAAGAAGAAGAAGAAGAGTATCCGGGTCCGTCATCTGCCTCGTCATCCTCCTCCAGAGTACGTTTGGAAGAGGACACAATTGGACCGATATGGTCCTGGAGGGAGGTGTGGGCCTTGCTCGCCAGTTGGTCTGTGCGGCGGGCTTCGGTCGCCACGACATCCTCGAGCGGTTTGAGGTACCGTGCCGTCTTGGGAACACCGATTCTGTCAGCAAGTGAGTGAGATTCACAAACATCTTCAAAGACTGACTCCGAAGGTTTGAAACCTGTGAACTTCTGCATGTTGGCAGGGTTCTTCTTCTTTGCTGGAGGAGGAGGGGTGAGAGTGCTGTCGCACGATTTGTCCCAGAAACCTTTGAAGGTCGCAGGAGGAGGTGATCCCCTAGCACAGCTAGAGAGAAGGCGTGACGCAGCCTTGAAGTTGAGATCAGGATAAGTCTCGTCCCAAGTGCTCAGAGGGCGATAACCGGCCCACAAGTTGTCAGGCTCAGTAGCGATCTCAGCACGAAGGGACTGCTCAATCGCATTCAATGCGATCCGATCCTTACGCTTCGTGACAGAGGAGAAAGGAGGGGTGATGGTACTTGCCACAGAGGCAAAGTGGGAATGACCATGAGGGCGGTTGCCACCGCGATTGCCACCAGAGTTGCCAGCATCCCTATCAATACCACCATGCGTGCCTCGCTGCTGCTGCTTCTTCTTCTTACCCTTGTCTTGGTTCGAAGGAGGAGCACGCTGCTGCTGATTGTTCTGCTGCTGCTGCTGCCCACGCTGTTGTTGATGCTGTGGAGGGCGAGGGCGCTGCTGCTACTGGAACGAGGGAGCATTGGTCCCACCGCGTTTAACTGCAGTGAGTCGACCGGCGAACTGAGGATTAAGACGCTCATACTCAACCAAGATAGCATCCTGGACACGACTGAGAGTAAGGCCTGGCTTAGTACCAGGAGGACAAGGGACCTTGATGTTGTTGTTTCCGTTGTTGCTACTAGCATCGGCATCATCCGATTCGTGTGAATAGTCATGTAGACATTTGGAAGCGGCAGCTTCCCAGACCTTGGGTATGGCCTGTACAAGGATGAGAGCTTTTACAAGCTCAGGGATTTCAACATTTACAGCATCGAGTTGATCGAAGTATGTGCGAAGTTTGGCAATAGAGCCAAGGGGATTGTTCTGATCGATGGTGAAGGTAGTGGCTTTGAGGAAGTTGCCATAGATGGTAGAGAGCGTTGGTTTACCCCAGTTTTCCTTCATAAAGGTCCATGCATCCGCGGCCGTCATATCCTTCATAGGGACGTACAAGTCACAAGTAAGGGTAAGCTGCATGAACCCTTTGAGCTGGGAGTTAGCTCTTTTCCACAGAAGATGTTTTTCCTCCCAGTCCTCAACTTCCTTCTCAGAAGGAGGAGTGGTAGTGGTTTCCGTCCTGGCATTGTCACCAGTACCAACAGTTCTAGAGTTGGTAGAACCTTCTGGAGGAGGAATATCCTTCCATTCACCGATGAGACATTCCCAGAGGGCCTCGGTCTTGGAGACACCTTCCATGGCAGGTTCGTACCTCTCTAAGAAGTACTTGCCGTTGAAGAGGTCCTTTCCGTAGTATTTCTGGAGATCGAGCATATTGATCGAAAGGTTTGGGGTTGGATCTGTGAAAAGGCGGCATCAGCATGCGTCTAATCAAAACACAGGGTAAGCAGCCATGAAGGGCGCTATGCTCAATGATGAGCACTGGATCTGTAAGATCCGATGTCGTCGAAGGACGATACATCAATGCCATAGATCGAGCACTCAATGAAGAGGTCGATGGCATGTACAGGTGTAGCCTAGTTAGCCATTGACAGCAGCCTGTGAGGGCGCTCGTCATCGACTAGCAACAGCAGCCACAAGGGCGCTCGTTGTTGACAGCAGCCATAACAGCGCTCATCAATGTAGTAGGGCTAACCGGGGCCCATAACCTGTAGAGCCAGCATCACGCCTAGCGCAGTGGACTACTACATTACTATAACTACTACTTACCAGGAGAGTTGATAGAGAGTTAGAGGCGAGACGTAGAAGCTCAAGCACACTCTTGATTCACATAGAGAACTACCAGCTTATATACATGTAGAATGAATATAACTACCATAAAGAGATATCTAATAGGAATTGTACATATGGAGCATATAGAGCAATGAAACAGTCACAAAGTACTGTTCCGCATAGTCATACTGCGGGAGAAGTGAACCGGGACTGATTAACATCTAGGCCGCGGATTCAACAGTTTAAGCATCCCCCAATGTACAGGGAAGGGAGTTGATCCAGAACAATGAATACCAAAAGGTTTTCTGGGATTGATTCCAAGGTTCTCCAACTCCTTCTCAATCTGATCCATCCTTGTTGTAGTGACAGGTTCTGTACACTTCGAAGAGTGTTTAAACAAGCACACAAGGGAACTGGTAAGCAAAATGCCGATTGTAATGGGAATTCAAGTAAATCTTGTCAAGTATAATGTACTAGAACAATTATGCTGATAGAATTGTTGCCTTTAGAAGCTAAGATTCACACTGAGGGTTTAAGTAATTGAGCACAAAGAGAAAAATGGATTGAGTGTAAGCAAAACAGAGTACAGAGTAGCATAGAAATATCGAGGTTGTCCTTTTGAGTCATTGATACCTAGCTTATATACTACCTGAGATATCAGGAAGCTATACCTAAGAGTACATAGGGTTAGAGAAATGTAAATACAATGTACAGACCCACACAGGACAAAGGCTCAGTTTGCGGGTCTCAAGGTAATGCCCAAATGAGTCTGTGTAGCACTGGTGACGGGCACCCAAATGAGCCTGTGTAGCGCTGACTTCAAATGCCTAAATGAATCAATAGGACACTGTGTCCTAAAGCGCTAGACGCTAAGACTCCGGGTACAGAAACGGCGGCGGCAGGAGTTGTCTAGCGGAGACAACAACAGAGATGGCAGAGACAACGAGCAGAGAGCAAGGGCAAGTAAAGAACTGGTCCCAATGACAAGTTAGATATATTGAAGGTAAAGAGAAATGAAGTTAGCTACTCACCTGGTCCCAATGACAAGATGTCAAGATGAGGAACCAGGTGTAAACTGTCTATCTTATATACTGGGATATGGGTTGTGCGAGAATAAAGAAAGATAATAGGGAACATGGGGAAAACAATAGTAGCCCAGGTATGGAATAAGACAAGTCCAGAATGAGTAACTGTTGTGTATAAAAGGACAAAGAGAACAAAGGAAACAATAGATGGGATGGGTTGTGAAGACGATGTGAAAGAACAAGAATGGGGAAGGAAATGATGGGAATGATGTGAAAAGGGGAACCGGGTATCTGGTAGGCGTCAAAGTAACAAATGGGTGTTAAAGTGACAATCAGGCACTAAAAGGGGAATGGGCGCTAAGAAAGGAAAAGATAGGGGGAAAAGCGGCACTTCATGACACACTGGTCATGGGCGCTTGAGACCTGTGCTCCTCAGCATCCAATACAATACCGAATGTAGTGGAATACAGTGCCACATTGCCACTTTAGTACATTAATTAGGTTGTAAATGTATAGTGGGACTGACTGAATGAACTTAGTAATGCCACAGGTTCAGGGAAGAAATCAGGATGGGCAGTAAAATTCTTATGGTCCCTTCGAAGCTCCTTGTTGCGGTCAGGTGAGTTGCTGTCCTGACTTTCACATCAAATCATTCATGATACCACCTGAGCCAGAAGGAAGCTGCTCCACCATGACCGTGGCATAGTTTTGGAAGGCAGGGTTGGTGTTAATGTGATAGGAATGGTTAAGAGGCTGATATGACCAGTAGGTCTCAGCATTGCTGGGAAGGTCTGGTGCAATTGGCTGCTTTCAAGGTATGGGTGATAGATTGTTAACAAAGCTGTGCAAATCCCATGAGCATGATGAATGAAAAGCAGGGATTCAAGCAGATGCTGTTAATAGGCAATAGGTCCCAACAGGATGGTGCATGGTGGTTGTGTGAAGTAACCTTTCCAGTGTGTCTGGGTTCCAACATTTGCTATCTGGTCTCAATCCCAGACTAGCAAGTAAGCTTCTCTATGCCTGGTGAAGGTTATCAGTAGACCGAGCTGTGGACCATAGGCAGTCACTGTCAGTAACGCTAGTGCCAGGCATCCAGTACTACTAGTAACATGTAGGGTCTTATGGCATATAGGCAGAGAGATGTCCCTGTACATACAGAAAATGGCTGTCTGATAATCTAAAAGATGTATCGTGAAAATCCCAGTTGTTTGGCACAATAGCCTCCAACCCATACCCTGGCAGTTTAGAAGCTGCTTTAGTAGGTGTCACAAAAGTGTAACAGGCCTCTTTTTCTACGTCAAGCCGGAAGAAATAATGGAAATAGAGAACGCGGAGAAATGAATAACACCCGAACACAGCAGAGCCTCTGACTGGTTCAAACGTATGATTCAAGCCTACACGCAACGCGGACACCTGAGATCGCCGATCGAAGGTGTGTTTTCCGGGTTGAACCTGCCAGGTAGCAATGCGGAGTTTTAGTATGGGTTGTCCTTTGGGTTACACGGACAGTTGCAATCGATGAAGGGCTTTAACCAAAGACCTAGAACGACAAGAACAGAAGGTTAGTACGAGACTTGAGACTATGAAACACACCAGACGAGAGCTTGAAGCTTGTAGAACGAGATTGACAATAGACGGAAACTACTGTACAGGATCCTATCTACCTGGCTTATATACTGTTAACGAATGTTGTCATGATCCGAACTGGGATCGTACTGTGTCATAGGGTACAGGAATATCATGTGTAGTCCAAGAGAAAAAGTGTGAAATACAAGGGTAACGATTGGAGGTCGAACGCGGACAATGTGAAATGAGAGGTACAATCTGGCTGGGATGAACACGGAGGAAATAAGGGTCATTCTGGCAGGAGAAAGCATCGCGGAAGAAGGGTATTAAGAGTACAAATGTGGGAGCAAAGGCTTGTGGATATGAAAAGGTGAACGTGGATAAATGGAACGTAGGCAGCAACGTGTCCAGAAGGAACGTGGGATGATGTGAAAGGGATATGTAAATGTTGAGCTTCAGCTCTCGTTTCCCACTCGACCGACTACAAGGTCAAAAGTCTGGATTATTAGCTACCTGTAAATGTTGAGCTTCAGCTCTCGTCTATGTAGCTAGTAAGTAAAGTGAATAACCAGAATATAAAAGTAACACTCACTTCCCACTCGACCGACTACAAGGTCAAAAGTGGGAAGCTACGATATCAACTCGGAACATAAGTATGATCTGAAAAAAGGTACTGGGTGAATAAAAGTAACGATCGGAAACGCTGGAAAATAGAAGTAACATAGGAATAAAGTATAAGCTTCGAATAACAAAGATTAAGGAGAAAATAGTCTGTATCTGCGTCGATCGACGTACGGCCACCGGGAGAGATCTCCCGGGTCTCCTTTCGGTGGCGTGGCAACTCCTTCGTCAAGTCTCCTACTTCCAACACTCCCCTAGACCCGGGAGTCTCTCCCCTCCACGAGGATCATTCCAAGAAGTGCGAGTTGTCGACGGTGAATGATTGGACTGAGAACCTTGGTGAGGATATCGGCTGGGTTGACCTCGGAGGCTAGGTAGTCAAGATGAATGTTTCCTTTGGCTACCTCGTCTCGAAGGAAATGAAATCTAATCTCCATATGCTTGACGCGCCCGTTGAACTTCGGATTCTCGGCCAAGAGTAGCGAGCTACGGTTGTCGCCTCGCACTTGAGAAGGTAAGGGAGCTGGGTGACCGATCTCGCAAAGGAAGTCGTGTACCCACTTGGCTTGCATCGCCGCACGTCCCAGTGCGATGTACTCTGCTTCAGTCGTCGAGGTGGCGACTACATCTTGCCTCTTTGACATCCAGAACACTGGACCTCCTCCCATGATGGTGACGACCCCAGAGGTGGATTTTCTCGTATCCACACAAGTCCCATAGTCGGCATCCGCATAGGTGATGGGGTCGCCGATGACACTGCGAGAGTATCGAATACCGAGAGTCTTCGTGCCTGAGATGTATCGGATCAGATGTACGAGCGCATTCCAATGAGCCTTTCCGGGGTTGGTGATAAAGCGACTGAGCGAGTTCACGGCGTGGGTGATATCTGGGCGGCAGGCGGCCTGAGCAAACTGTATGGCACCTACGAGCGTAGCATAAGGCTTATCCTTCATGAACTCCTTCTCCTCATTGGTAGAGGGACACTGAGATTTCGAGAGGACGATTCCGGAGGGGAGAGGGGTCGATTTTGGGTTCATGTCGGCGACGCCAAACCTGGAGAAGATTCGGTCGAAGTAGGATGCCATGTCGAGAGTGACAGTCCCTTCTTCTCGGTTGTGAATGAGTCGCATACCGATGGCGAACTGCACATCGTCTGTAGTCTTGATCTTGAACCTAGAACCTATCTCCTGCTTGACCCTCTCTGCCTCCTCCAGCGACGACGATCCTCCCAGCGTGTCATCAGTGTAAGTCCCGGTTATGGTCTCCCCTAGCTCGCTGATCCTGCTCTTTACGCACTGGTCGGCCTCCGACCTCTTCCAACCCCACTCCGCATACGCCTTGTCCAAAGTAACGTACCAATTATGTCCTGCTTGACACATTCCGTACACGGACTTTCTCAGTCTCATCACCTTCCCCTTCCCGGCCTGACCATGACCTTCTGGAACCCATATATAAGTCTCTTCATCGAGGTCGGCGTTGAGGTAGGCTGAGGCGAAGTCGACCTGCCAGATATAGTAGTTGAGGGAATTCCAGAGTGCCAGGAGAATCCTGAGCGACTCGAAGCGTAAAGTTCCTGCGTAAGTTTCAGAGAAATCGATCCCTTCCACCTGGCGTCTTCCATCAATCACCAGTCGAGCCTTGCGCTTGATTATGTTGCCATCGCCGTCTACTTTGTTCGCAAACACCCATAGGGGTTTCAACGCCCGCTTCCCCTTCGGAAGGTCCTGCACTTCACCGAACACTCCGAACTCTTCCATACGCTCTAACTCTTCCTCAATCGCTGATTTCCACACCTCCGGTTGTTCCATCGCTTCCTTGTACGACCTTGGGGTCTCCTCAATGCCAAGGGCAGCTAGAGCTCTGGGGTCCGAAATGTCGTCGTAATCCTCGGTGAGCTCGGATAGGGAGGTGTGTGCTAGCGTCTTTCGGTCCCTGGTCCACGGTTCCTTCGCTTTTCTGGCTGCTGACTCTCTGGCTTGGAACTCCATCGAGTCTAGCTGGGCTCGTGATGGCATTCGAGTTCGCGCTGAACGTCTGATAGGAGGTGGTGGGTGATGGGAAGCATGGTTGGTATTCTCGTTTTCGAGCTCGGGGTTCGCTGAGGTCGTGGTGGAGGGGTTTTGGTCGTTAGGCGTCTGAATGGAAGGAGTAGAGGCCGCAATTGAGGGTGCTGACTGATGCGGTAAGTCGTTTCCTATTGGGGTAGCCGACGTCGGGCAGCTTTGGCAGCTCTGATCCACGCTTTGGCCATTGCCACGTGCGTCGTCGTCTGTCGGCACGTCCTCTGGTAACAACTCCCCTACATCCCATACCTCTGTCTCGTCCTCCCCTCCGACATTCGACGATGAACGGTCAGCATCTACCCAGGTCACGTCTCGGCTCGTGATGACTTTCCCCGTACCAGTGTACAGCAGGTACGTTCCTCGCCCACCATAACCGATCATTTTCCCCTCTACCACTCTGCTCTCCAGTTTCCCGAGCGACCCATCGACTATCTTCGCAAACCCTCGGGAGCCAAAGGGGCGCAGGTGTTCGACTCTTTGTCGTTTGCCCGTGAAGGCCTCAGCTGGGATGCGGTTGGGATGACGAGAAGAAGGAAGCAGGTTGTGGGTGTAGACGATGTACGCAGCGGCGTACGCCCATAGGTAAGCAGGGAGTCTTGACTCGTTGAGGATCGTCCTGACACCGTTAAACGTCGACCTGTGCTTTCGTTCTGCCACCCCATTCATCTGTGACGAATAGGCAGCCGTTGGTTGTACGTCTATCCCCAGTTTTGCAGACCAGGCCTCCATAGCGTTGTTGTCGAATTCTCCGCCACCATCCACTCGAATCGACTTGATCTTCTCCCCTGTTTGACGTTCAGCCCATGCCCGATACATCTCCAGAACCTCCAGCACCGTTCCACCTTCCTTATTCTTCAGATAATAGTCCTTTGTGTGGGACGTTGCCCCGTCTACAATCGGCATCGAATATACATAGCCTCCCTTCGATACCACCCTGACTGGACCCGTGAGGTCTGTGTGAATACGTTCGAGCACCCTCGTTTCAGGCTCCACCACCGCATCAAAAGCTCTGCGAGTACCCTTCCCGTGAACACATGGAACGCACTTCCCATCCCGCCGGAAGTCGTTAATGACCAGGCCATCCAAGAGGTTTTGATCATGCGCCACCACAATCCTGTCCTCCCCTGCATGACCGAACCGTCTATGCCATTCTCCAAGTGGTGCCGCCTTCACTAGAGATCTCGTCGCCACGTTCGCGGCAATGGCAGGTGCCTCCTCAATTCTGTAAAGTCGCTCCTTCTCCAGGATCCCCGTGAGGAAGTGACGACTATCAGGGGTGTAAAACTCGGCGCGTCGGTTACCAAATCTCACAGAGAACCCCTTTAGGTCTAGGACTGGAATTGAGATAAGATCAGCCGTAGCGTTTGGAGCGTGGTAGGCATTTTCGAAGGTAAGCACCACCTCCTTTCCACCGGTCATAACTCTCTTCACCACCTTGCCCTTCCCCACGAGTCGAAGGTTCGTAGACTCCTCTGAGCTTCGGCCTGAAGATGTGCAGGGAGTGTAGGTGACGAAGTCCTCCCGCCGGGTAAAGAAGTGGTCGGTCGCTGCGCTATCAGCGTACAAACGCTTGCGCTCCCCTTGCTCCGTGCGCGATGTGGAGAGAGCAACGTGTACAGCGTTGGGGTCAGCGATGACAGCGTTAGCAGCAGGTGCGGGTGTATTGTTCGCATTGTTTCCACCTCGAGCAGGACGTTGACCCTCCTTCCCGCCTCCAGCCTCCCAACAGTCACGTTTGAAGTGACCCTTCTTGCCACAATTGTGGCACCTTTTTGCCTCCCGGGATGTTTGGAGAGCAAGCTGCCTCTCCAGCTCTTCGACTCGAGCTATGACGGCAGCGTGAGCCGCGGGAGTGATGGGGGCCATACTCGATCCTGACGCCACAATTCCCTTCCTCTCCGCGATACGTCCATATGCGTACGAAATCTGCTGGATGACAGCTGCAGAGGTTGGATAGAGCGACGAAGACGTGATGTTGTTGATAATGGGATCGAAGGTTTCGGTGGGGAAGGCCGACAAGAGAATGGAACGATATTCATCATCCGAGTACGTATTTCCCGCTTCGACAGCTCTCTTGCGCAGCTCACGAATATCTTTGAAGAATTGGTCTAGTGAGTCTACTTCTCCGTATCGAAACGTTCGGAACTTTCGGTTCGTCTCAATCCGGAGTAAGTCATTCTTGATATCAAAGTCTCGATCTAGCTGAGTGATGACTTCGTAGGCGCTGAGAGAGTCGATGTCGGGTACTAGAGCAAGGGCGTCCTCGATGTATGCCTCGATGATCGTCTTAGCACGATCGTCTCTGAACTTCCATTCCTCGTAACTCGGGTTCAGAGCATAGACCGGAGTCGGGACGGGTTTTGCATCGATCGGGGGGTAGATTTGGGATATGATGGAGGGTTCTTCGCCTTCAGCAGCTTCTAGCTGGGTTCGGAGGCTACGCGATAGGGGCCTGAGGGGACGGTTCACTGATCCATCGACGTACGCTACAAGCCCCTGGCTTTTCAGTGTCGACATAACCTTCCTCCTCACCGTCACCCAGTTCGCTTTCACTCCTCCGTCAAACTTCAGATCGTCCGCCACCTCCGCGATGGGTGGGGGTATTGCGCCGTTACTGGCCATCGTTATTTCCCAACTGTGTTTTTTGCTCAGCAATCGGGGCCCAGGACCTGTAAATGTTGAGCTTCAGCTCTCGTTTCCCACTCGACCGACTACAAGGTCAAAAGTCTGGATTATTAGCTACCTGTAAATGTTGAGCTTCAGCTCTCGTCTATGTAGCTAGTAAGTAAAGTGAATAACCAGAATATAAAAGTAACACTCACTTCCCACTCGACCGACTACAAGGTCAAAAGTGGGAAGCTACGATATCAACTCGGAACATAAGTATGATCTGAAAAAAGGTACTGGGTGAATAAAAGTAACGATCGGAAACGCTGGAAAATAGAAGTAACATAGGAATAAAGTATAAGCTTCGAATAACAAAGATTAAGGAGAAAATAGTCTGTATCTGCGTCGATCGACGTACGGCCACCGGGAGAGATCTCCCGGGTCTCCTTTCGGTGGCGTGGCAACTCCTTCGTCAAGTCTCCTACTTCCAACAGGATACAGGTCGTCCTGAAGTCATGGGAGGTGGCCAATGCGCCTGAGGGGAAGTGGAGATAATGTGGTGAAATGGGAGTATCTCCTAGTCTGAGGGGAACGCGGATGAATGCCCTTATTGACGAATTGGGCCTTTAGATGCCGAATGCTGAGTGGCAGTGCTCTGGGCGTCATAGGCTTATATCGCGGATGGCCGGGATCAGCGTGTGTGCGAGGGTTCATCATGGTGGTCAGACCCTCTAGAGGTGATTGAGGTGTATTCCGGGATGAAAATGAACTGACCCTTACAAAAAGGTGCCTCTCTGGCCAAAGCCATACAGCCAAGGACCACCCCCAACAGTTGGATTTCATCAGCATCAGGTTTGGCAATGTACGGCCAAATCTCTGATCTGGGTTGGCAGGAGTGTGACAGGTCCAGTGCAGCAGATCAGGTCAGCTCTGCAAGAAAGTGAATGTCAAGGTTGTATGTACAGATCATTCATGCAACATGCATCAGATACAGGGACATTCAGCCACCATGAGCCCTACTTCACCAGTCCATAATAGCCCAACCATTGCTAGAGACTCTATAGCCAAATGGGTATAGACATCTGCTAGGACAGCAGTGGCACACAGAAAGTGTAAGAACTTCTCCAGTTGTAACATTGTCTGCCCACCTGTTGTGGGGCCCATAACCTATTGAGCCAGCATAGTTCAATGCACAGTGAGATGTAAATAAACCTCACATTTGACTACAAGAGAATCCTTGAGTTCTTGAGAATGCTTGCTAGAGGTGATAACCAAGCAGATTGTCCTGAAGCTTTGAGAATAGAGTCTCCAGCTTTTATACATGAGTCCTCAGGTATATACAAGTCATAGTACATAGGTAAGTGAGAATATAGCATGTGGTTGAGATAGCAAACATAGGTGTAGTAGTAAGCATAACTGCTAGAGGAGCAGAGTGAGTAAGTATGCAAAGTCATATGGACTTTCTGTCTAAGTAATCTAGGGAGAAAGCTCAGTCAGCTTTGGATGCTATTGGCTACAAAGCTAAGCCTTGTTACAAACTTAAGAAATATGGTGTACCTATGGGATTCCATTTAGTATCTTTCATACAAACACAAGTGTCATATAAAAAGGATTCATAAATAATAGAAGCATAAGCAACACATCAATATTGTGTATCACATGTATATCACATGTTCAACAGAAACCAACCACCAACATTGTTCTGGAGGAAAAGTAAAATTAATGCTTATCTGGCACATGCTGCACATGCACATACCTTATATAGAAGGAGGGGGAGGGGGTGTTGGTCTTGAACAAAATTCAACCTTGTACACTTATCAAGAAATCAACACCCCCTTGGCTCTGAACTTTGCGACCACTTAGCAAACATGTTTCTCTTGTAATATAACCCGAGAAACCCCGTCATCGATGCTGGCGTGAAAAGTCCATTTTACCTCAACACCTTCACATGGCATGGTCAGAACTCGACTCGTACGAGATTACAAAGCTTCACGGCATATAATCCGAGTCAAAGGGTCGCATATACCCTTCCTTGTGCGACTACTGAGATGGACGGGATAGTTCAGCAATATACTTACCGCCTTCCAGTCAGGATTCCGCTAAATATCCTCTGCTTGCGTTACGAAGGCATGTGTAGCCACCAGACCATATCCAGACACAGCCTCTAGAGTCCATACATCTCCTGCGGAGATGCTACCCGGGATTCTAAGTGTGAATTTTGGAAAGCTCGTGAAGTACATGGTGAGATGGAAAGACGCTCAACAATCTTCTTGCAGTCGAGGGGATTTCCGGTGCATTTGCCAGTGCTCGAGTCATTGGACTTTGGAAGGTATTCGTCAGGTACGGGAGGTATTACGAAAAAAATTTATAGCTCTCTGTTACGCAGTCGTCAAGTCACGCATGATGCAATTATTAGTCTTTCACGTCAGTCCGGGGCTGGAGCTAAGAACGTGACGAAGCTGATAGAGCGGGCGCTGGGCCTTTGGAGAGTCCGGATTGGAGGGGACAATTCTCAACTCTTCGATTCTTATGTCGCTTTATCGTATCCTTCTCTCGCCAAACTCACGATTTTGGCCGCTTACGCCGCGGGTGGATCTCACAGAGCGTTCTTAAACGCGAGGGCGTCTGCCAGTATGTTTTTACAGTTCGCGCTGGGGTTCGGGCTCATTGATTCCATGGCGTCGAGGATCTGGTGATAGATTCGGAGTCGTTGAAGGGACTGAGCCTGGAGATGTGGTCATTATCCAAAGTGGTGGGATGATGTCTCGGAGAGTACGAAGCTTGAGCGAGGGTTTGGGTGGGGTAGAAGTGGGAATTTGACTGTGCAGGAGAGTTCGCGCGAGTATTCAAGGTTCGAGGGAGACTTGAAGATCGACTGAAGTTTCCTCCCGAGTTTGATATTCCTAGAAATCGAATTACATTGGTGATCGGAAAGGCCCCAACAGCTTCTCGTTGATATGGCCGACTCCAGATGAATATGTGAACCTTGGAAGAGACTAGCCGAGTTGACGGTAGCTGGTGAAAGGGGGACAAGGGCGCATTAAGTAGCGTGTCGAGGAGGATGAGAGAAGAGGGAATGGAGGTAAGGGTAGAAAGGTCTTGACTCCTTTGGATGATGCGGTGATACTCCTATATTGTGGATATTTGATTAGTGCTATGTGTCTCGTGCGCCCTGTACGGTAGCTAGTCCTTCTCACAGTCCTCGTCTATACCCACAAATAGTCTTCCTTCCTCCCGTCCGGAGTTCCTTCCTCCTCGTGAACCTTTGAATGATTAAACAATGTACAAGATGTTGATCAACATTGGAAATCTCGTTGATCCCAGATAGTTGTCGGTGGTTGATCCTCCTGTTAGCTAAGGCCGGATGTTATGTAGTTGCTGAGTTTATCAATCCGGCTGAGAGCGTCTGAGGCAGTTTACGTTCTTGGGATCGGCTCATTCTTGATTTGGCAGCAACTCCACTCACGCTTGCATGCCATATCAACTATCTTATCTCACATGCTCGCCGATGTCTTCGATGAACTGTATGAAAACTAGCATTAATGGGCTTATAGAACGCAATGAATACTGTGAGTCTTCTGTGAGAGTCAATCTACCGTGAATCGTGAAAAATTAATTCGGATACCCGTACCGTGCCCAAGTGAAGGATAATTTTGGCACGCCCCTGTGACCTGGCATCCACCTTCAAACCTATAGTCTGGTATCCTTGGAGACATTCTTCCTCCAGTTTAAAAGCTTGTGTGTCCACAACTTCTTGCGCTTCGTCTCTTCAGACTTGAGTTCAGTCTTTCCAGCGGCGCACCTGCCACCGTGAAGACTGTTCGTATCGGGATCGGGAGATTCCATCTCCCCCGGCAAGGGAACTGCAACAAGCTTCGAGTCTTTCCGGATAACACCAGGCCAGGTTTCACTCAACGAGGAGGTCGAGCCGTCGTTTCCATCCTCAGCCCGGATTGGATGAGAAACGCGAGGACTCGAAGGTAGCGGCGAGGGTGTGCGAGTAGGCGAGTGAATAGTAGACCCGACTCTCGAATCTCTCGATGACGTCCTATGCGACGTGATGGATCCGATATGTTCATGACTTGATTGCGAGAGCGATGAGACGGCATCCTCATACTGCTCTTCCCAGTCCTCATCCTGGTGTTGAGTAGCACGAACGAGTGTTGACTGAAGCACCTCATTACGATCACCGCGATCATGATTTCGGTTGTAACGCCCCTCTTCCTCCTTTAGTGGCTGCATCCTTCTTCGGAACGCACTCTCATATCGATCTTGCACTGGAATATGCTGAGAACCTGAATGTGACAACCCAGGCCTCGCTCCATTGGCATGTCTGGCCACGGGTTCATACCGAGTGGCCCTCGGCACTGGTGCCATGATCTGGTGGCTTAAGCCTCCGTCCGATGCGTCATTTTCGTACTCAAAACCAGATTCACGATGTAGGGGACTGGAGGGTCTGTTGTCGAGTGGTATTGGGGCCAATTTAGGAGGATCATGAGGCCCGTATTGCTGCTGTCGAGTGGGAGGAGAAGTATGATAGTAGTCCTGCTCCTCCTGCGAGCCGTAGTAGTGATTCCGGGGGTATGACAGGGATTCATCTCGAGATGACAATGATGCTCATCAGAGAAAGTCTTGATATCTGTACAAAGAGGTAGGACTTACTGTCAGCTCGACTGTTTTCCTGATGGGATCGAGAATTCATTCGCATGCTGTTTCCTATCCATCCATCTCGTTAAGTAACAATTTTATGCGGGAGGCGAGACAGAATACGTACGGTGCTTGTACTTGGTCTTCGTCTCTCGGCTCTTGGGGTCAGGCATGCCTGTTATGTCCCTGTTGCTATGAGGCCCGGTGATGAGCTGCGTATTATACGACCCAGTGATATTCTGTGTGTTGTACGATCCGGAAACGCTCTGCCTGTTGAATGAACCACTCATGTTGTTGGGTTGATAATTGGCCATCTTCGTCTGGTTACCACGGACGTGGCAGAACTCACTGCCGTGGATAGAGAACCCCCGTGCGTCGGGAAAGATAGAGGTAGTCATGACGAGTTTCTGAGTCTATGAAGTCGACGTCTTCGAATGCGCTGAGTAGAGCGCTGCAAAGGTAAGCAACAAAAATCTGACAGGGAGACTACCTTCCTCTGGAGCACGATGCTTGATTATATCAATCATTAACTGCCCTTCACCGGCCCATTTAGGTTTGTAAGGGTTCTGGGGGTTCATCTGGGATTGGTCCCAAATGACACCCCCTGCACCCCAGATCCTCAATCGCGGGATCTCCGAGCCATGGGGTGTTATCGGAGGTAGTTTGGGCTCACCTGAATCGCTAAAGCTCACATGGTTCATATTTACACGATACAGCACTCAAACCGTACATTTCAGGTCAAATGTACTGGGCGACGGACAATAGCACGTGGTATTTCTCAGCTCTACACTGTTGCCACGTTGCACCAGGCGATGATAGGCAATCTCAAGAGGATTTGGTGAGTCGGCGTCGGAAATGCATCGCGAAAGGAAGTCTATCTTTAACTCATCTCAACAGGTTCATGGTGCCTCGCAACTGCCAGGTTTAATCCTGGATGGCGCAATGTGACCTGCTTCAGCCAGTGCCCTATAGCTCGAAATATCTCGTGAAATCTCGTTGGCTCACTGATGAGGAGAGCTGGATCGGTCGTTGAATGAAATTTTTACCTTCGAGGAATTCAAGACTCCGGTGACTGTCTGCAGACATTAGGTTCCAGAAATTGAAACCAAAACTCCAGCTGCGGGAGAGTCGAATTCATCAGTCCACGAGCACAGCATCGAACAGCGGAAAGTTTTCTCTCGAGTCTCTGCATAGCTGCGTATCCTCCTGGATCTGAGCGCAACGGATAGTGAAGGCTCGAAGACATAGAGTGACGGTCAAGGAATCGAGAAACTTTCCGTTCCTCCCAAACATCTATTTCAGTTATTGTGATCCAAACTATCGGTATTTGCAGCTCTTGAAGCTTAACCCTTTGCCTGGGCTAACCGCTCCAGTGCTGTCATCCCATTCAAACCCTCGATCAGTATATCCCTTTGCTAGTCCATTTCTGATTTGTTGGAGGGTTGAGATCGAGATTCAGGTGCAAGGGTGTGTTCCTTTCGATCTTATGGCTCAGCTTCGCATTCATCGCGCTCAGGAAGCCCGTTGAAGGCAGACGGAGGGTCGTTGCACCCACATGTTCTTATACTGTAGCGCTCGCTACAGGAGGCAAAGGCATGTAAGACCCATCGTGTAGGGGTGCAATAAGGGTAGTTCCTTCTGACGGAAAGGTCACATTATATTACTAAATTTGACCCAAATCATTCGAAAAGAAGTACAGCACGCCGTAAAAACATGAACAACCCTCGTTACGATCTATCTCTTCTGAGGCTTAGTTGTATGCATGCTTCTTCACTGTTCATACACGCTTGGCATAACCTTATCCTTCAGTATTCTAGTCACCCCTTACGTTTGAGCGCTACCCAACCCACTAGAGAGGAAGATGAGATTCACGGGATGGAACCTTTGAGGTGGTTATATATCTATCACTATCTGAAAGAGTCGAAACCGTGCTCTTTCGATCACCGCTAACTTTCTGTCATTTCACTAGCCAGCATGCATGTTGCTGTTATGGCAGGAGATCCCCGGATAATCGATTCATTGAGGCAGTGACCAGGAAGCTGTCTTCCTTCCCCGCCGCTGGGTCCAGTGAGGGTAGGCATCTGCAGCGGGGAGGTAAACGGTTGTGGAGAGTACTCGATTGAACTAGATCTGACTGTTGCTCACGGCCTCGCTCTTTTGTCCATTCCTTGCGATATCTTATTTTGCCTCGCGATGGTATCTCGGCCCCTGGCTTCTCATTGGAGAGCGTTAGCGTCCTATACTTATCGATGATCATAGATCCTTCAAAGCATCAACACGAGCCACGAGATCCACGGCCATGCTTTGCCCTCATCGACTTCAAGTCGTGTTCAAGAAACGCGCAGGCCAGTTATTAGGTCCTCTTCGCTTACCTTCCGGGATCCCTGCTCTACGTCTCCCCTCACAACACACAAACCTCAATGTATGAATTCATCATGGCCACTGCCTCTCTCTTCTCTCATGGGCACAAATTCGAAATGCACAACAGCGGATCCAGCCATGTGAATGGTAACCAAACCACGAATGTCAACCATAGTAACACGCGCAACATCCCCAGGTCTTACAGCCAGACCACGGCAAACAATCGAAACTCTGGAAACCGGGTGACGAAGACCAAGTATGAACACAGTACGTATCCTGCCCCGTCCCCAACGAATTACTGACCTATTTCGATCAATTCGAATGGCCTGTGACCGGTGACCGGTTCATACGAAATTGGGAATTCGTATGTACCCACCGTGACCTGTGACGTGGCGAGAAAAATTCGAATATCGGGTCCAAGAAGCCAAATCTGGCAAGCTCGGAGGTGTCACAGGGTGGGGCAATTCGAATGGACCCCCTGTGACCTTGTGACCTTTCGAATTTTTTTCGAAAATTTTGAGGCTTGTGACCTGTGACATTCGAATTGATCGAAATAGGTCAGTACATTCGTCTTAAGACGAATGGGTAGGAGACAACCGACAAATGAACTCGCAGACCTATCAGGACAACAGGAGAGCTGACAGTAAGTACTGCGAGCCTGTTTGGACGTCGACCTTTTCTCTGATGAGCTGGACTCGACAACAGTGGGGGCTCAAGATGCGTCTTCGGCATATGGCCGAAATTATTGGATACGTAAAACACAGGACCCCGTTACTACTCTCTGCGGGAGGGGCAAGGTAACAATTATATTCCTCAGCCTACTCAAAGCCATCCATACCGGGCTCCTGCTCCTCCAAAGTCGGCTCCGCTACTCCTCGAGAATACAGTAGCGGCAAAGATTGATGTCCCCCCACATATATGGTAATCCCTCTGAATCTCGGATCTCGCGGCCACCTCATCGTCGTATGCATCATTGTTGAGGCGCTTTCACCTGACACGCTTCGTCCAAACCTCCCAGGTCGCAACATACATGTTTTGTTTGATGGTTCATAAGACTAATAAGACTACTATGCACGTTATGTAGCAGTATCTAGTAGACCTCCAATGTATCCAGTCAGTTGCAGTTGGGCTAGTATACTAATAGGTTCAATTTTCAAACTGTCCATTGAACACTCATTCCTTCCACGCGCCCTGTAGGAGCGATGACAGAGTTAAACGACGGCCATGATTCAACCTGGCAGTCACCGGTGGTTGAACCACTCTTCCATACCGATTCAAAATTTCCAAACACGTCATCTCGATCACTTGAACTGCGCGAATCCTATGGACAACTTGGAACAGTTGAACTAGATTCAATGATGGCTGAACCGATTTGTGATCACTTCAACGGTGCTTCCCTCTGCCTCGAAATCGCTCCCAGCTTCAACTCATCCCCGTCCCCGACACCATCCCGATGCTCCACCCCAACTTAGTTCCAAATTTGAGGAACGAAAATTAGGCTTTTCCAGGTGTGGAATCAATTTCACATCACAATCAAAAGTGTGAGTTACGGATTCGGAGTTTACGGAGAAACTGTTCTTCTATGCCAAACGATGTCACTTTAATCCAATACATCATATGACCACTACATTTGACCCAAATTACTATATACAGTAGTAATTAAACTATAATTGGGTCAGTTTGACAGTAAAATGACTATTACTCATTCTAACAAGCACCCAAATCCTCATTGAGTGCTAAACCATCAACGCGACTCACCTTCTTTCCCCAAACGTCTGACTCAACTCCATGACTCGAATGGGCCGACTCATTCTCATCTATCACAACTCAGCGGGCCTATTACTGTCTGCAACTTATTATCTGTGACTCAGCGGCCCGACTCACAGTCCCAGAACCATCCATCCCTGACTCCTCCCCACCGACTTGTATGGACACTTGATGACTCACTCTGACCCGCAACTTAGTATAAAAGACCTACCTTGTACAGTATGATTCCTTAGCTTAACCACTTGGTCAATCCATAGTGAACACAGCAGAACAGACTTGATTGAGTGACTTGAGGGGCAACTGCAATTGCCTTCCTGACAGTGTAGTCACAACCACTTGTTGTGCAGGTACCACCCCAGTCAGCCCTATCTGGCACCTAGTTAGGTAGCATTGCCCCACTCAGATCATGCTACCTAACTGGTGAAAATATCCAGATATTATCCAGCCTGTCCACGGATATATCCAGCCTATCTGGACATATCCAGCAAAGGTGGATATATCTACTGAACGTGTGTGTGACACTAGGGGTGTCAGGGGTCTCCGTGGATATATCCAGGGATGTATAGTCTCTTGGATATATCCAGTTTTCTGCACTGTACTGCAGCAGCCATATTTTTGCTATCCGCTCTACTCACTCACTACAGCCAACATGTACAGGATACCGATAGTATTACCTGCACTTTGACCACCCTGACATGTATCTAGGTCTTGATGCCATGTATGTGTGCCCCTCTATAGCAGCAACACATTACATTGTTTTGGCCTGGATGCAAAATCTTACTTCATTGCATGGTAGCATCTGGGATTCGGCTCACATCTATATTCACTCCGACTTTATGTAACATCCTTCCTTTCTACCACTCATTAAACCTCCACTCCGCATCTTCCATGTGCATCAAGATGTCTCTGTCTGGAGACCTTTCAAGCATATCAGTTCCTTGAATGTACCCCATCATAATGAATCTTGACGGCAGGACACTGGACATATCCAGCTTGCACCATCTGGATATATCCACTGTCACACAATCTGGATATACCTACTTTCATTGTATCTGGATATATCCACTTTCATTATATCTGGATATATCCGGTTTCACACTACCTGGATATATCTACTTTCCTCGTGTCTGGATATATCCACTTGCATCATATCTGGATATATCCAGTCTTTCACTATCTGGATATATCCAGTTTCACACTACCTGGATATATTTACTTTTCTTGTATCTGGATATATCCAGTCTTTCACTATCTGGATATATCCACTTTTGCACTATCTGGATATATCTGTTTTCACTAATACTTGGGACATTTATAACCAGTCATTGATAGATATACATTAATCACTGCTATCTCCAGAGCTATTCTCTAAATGAAGGGCATCAAGATACTCTGTAATGCCAATATCTACTTCATCTTCAAACTCCAGATCAAATCTCTCATCACCAGAGTCTGAATCTGTGTTGGTATCATCTCCATCTCCCTCCTCTAGGCCTGATTCAAAGGTGACTCTAACAGGCAATCCCTCCACATAGTTTGCCTTGGTCACCTCCATTCTATATCTTACATCTTGTATATCATCTGCTGATGGCCCCCATGGTTCTATATCATCTGACACTGGTAGCAGAATAAGCGCTTTCTGCCAGGTTGCACACAGCTCCGATAACTTGTGTTTGCGAGCCTTCAGCAGGTAGC
>JANHQD010002350.1:0-42694 GCA_024721195.1 Marasmius sp. AFHP31
ACAGTACTCTCGGCCAACAATAATTCACAGAGATATTTTGGCTGCTCGTTGGCGGTTGTGGGACTCGTAAGTGCCGACAACAAAAATTGGACTTGGTTTAACTGCTCTCTATTAATGCTTTCTGTATTGGACCTCATATTTATCTCTGACTTTATCCCAGCGACATGCATTGCGACAGCATTTTCTGAAAACTGTGCAATCTCCAGCTGAGTCTATGAGAACTGAACTATTGGCATTGGAATAAGCCAGAGCATTCAGAGTGCCAAGCAGGGCCAACTTTAGTTTCAAAATGCGGGGAAACCTCGAGGCAGGTAGTTTGCGCGTGTTTGCCTAGAACTTTAGATTAGATTCCGATCTTCCATCTTTGATCACTTGTCAGAACCGCAAACACACGTTCTGTTCGTTCCTCTAAGGCGTCGACCTCTGCACCATTCATAGGACTTGAACTTCCAAAATCCTTCTCACATCAAACTCACAAAGGATCCCGGCGGCGGCGGAAAAGATGGTGAAGGAGACTCGGAGTCTGACCACGGTATAGCTGCAGAACGATTGGCACTGCTAGCCTTATCTGAGTTCCGATATACAGAGACGGGGAATTGATTGACGTACGGTGTTGTATCATCTGGTAAGGTCAAGTAGCCGGGTTTCTGAGCTCTTCAAAATCCCTGGACCTTCATCGGAGCCTCGTTGGGCTGATGCGAACCTCTTGCAGCATGAAGGTATGTCTGAGCTGGTTTGGTTTATGCAATTTTCATTCACTGCTGTGGCGCTCCAGACAACACGACGTACAACTCAAAAGGCGATTCGGAAGACTGAAAGCCGCTTGACCAGATTGTGTCTTGTTCGATAGTCTGATCGTAATCTGACCGTTGGACTCCGCCATCTTTCCTAGGAAAGATGGTGCGATGATGAGAGATGCCGCTGCCTCCTGCAAGAATCGGTGTGTATTCTTTCAACATGAGTCAAAACTTTCGTCTGAAAGACAACAAGACAGGGGGAGTCACAGCGATCGATTTCGTACTCCTCATTCACAACGCATTGTTCCTGCTCAGAATGGCCCTTAACACAACAGCATCGGAAGCGCCAAAGCCACGGCGAACGAGTCGGAACCTTCGGCGGACAGAAATAGACTGTTAACGCATCTATTCATTCTGGCGAAATGCTCGGTCTTCCGAAGGAGGGTCCAATCGGTCATAGAGACTCGTGTATATAGTCTTGTGGGATCAACTGAGTACATAGTAAGAATTCAGTGGCGCAAGGCCGGGAGGCTGGGATTTGAGTAGTACTACAAAGGAGTCTTTTCGCTTGTTTACTCTGCAGAATTCCGGAGCCTCTCATTGACTCGTTCTCGATGATGATTGTTCTTCAGGTGGACTTCAAAGTCGGTCAACGTCTCTCCTGGCCCGGGCTTATAGAACTGCAAAGCGGCGGTCAGGCTTGTGGTATTCCAGAGTCCCAACAGACCGAGCCACGGTCGCGATCTGGTTTCGAATTTCGACAAAACTCACCTTTCCGGGACAGTCCAAGCATTTTACTCGCCACGCTGCCTCTGAACCTCCCGCCACCATCCGCAAGACGAGCTCCAGCTGATCGTCCGGGTACTTCTTACCCATGTCTGCTATCGTCGCAACGATCCAAGTTGGGGGTAAAGGAAGCTCGCCCTCGGAATCCATTTCCACTTGTTGGACTTTTCCTGCGTTGGAGAATGTGGTGGGTGCGATGATGCGTCCATGACAGACTCCTCTGCGGTACATACCCTGTCTATAATTATACAGCATTTTGGACGAAAGGGGAACGCCACCTTTTGAATTGTTTCGAGTATTGTTTCCCCCACGAAAGTCTGAAGTTCACGGGGCCATAGGCGTCATGGAGTTCCACCGGTGCCTTGCCTGGAAGAGGGTTCTTAGCCACGGAGGTGACCTGCCAAAATACTTGGGGGTTGTCTCTTTGTTTCGCTTCACTTCGATAGAAGGGCACTTGAGAGTCGAACGATATATATTTCCACATAAACACGAAACATAAAGCGCCATATACTTGCAGGACATGGAGAAACTACAGACAAACAAAAAAACGAACATTTAATGTAGAGAGATTGAGAGGAGATAACAATACAACCAGGATTCAGGAAAGCGGGACAGGATATTTTAGATTGCGAGTGACGTGAACGGACGAAAAAGGGAAGGTTGGGTTGAGGCCCAAACGCGAAACAAGGGAGCAAACTGGTATACTGCGAGGCAGGTAAGCCTTTTTGAGTGGGGGCCGGATAATCTAATTCGTGAGGGGCTAGACAACTAATCCCCGCCAGTGCCCCTTTCATCTACTCGTTGTCGGTGTTGTCTATTCTTCAGGTGAACTTCAAAGTTGGATAGTGTCTCTCCTGGACCGGGTTTGTAGAGCTGAAAAAGACGAGGCTACGTTGAGCAAGCTAGTACGAGAAAACGAAATCACGGACTGGACTGACTTTCCCGGGACAATCAGAGCACTTGATTCTCCATTCTGGCTCCATACCATCCGGTAACTTCCGAAGCGTAAGTTCAAACTTGTCGTTCGGGTATTTGGTTTGCGTGGCATCCATCGCCCCCGTAAGCCAGGGCGGGGGCCAAGGCTTTCCGCCAGAAGAGCTAATAGGTGCAGCCACAGACGCTACGTCCTCGGTTGACGAAGGTGGCGGCTGTGATGCGTCTGCTCCCTCTGAGGCTGATGGGGGCATGACGGAGTTGGAATTCGGAGGTGGGGGTCTAGGCGACCTCCCTCCACGGCCCGTCCCGTTGACTTTGAGTGCCAGTGGACTTTCATCTGCACTAGAAGCACTAGACAATGGTGTGACTGCCCGAGCCGGAGGGGACTGTCGCCTTGACGCAGGTGGACTTTGCCTTCTAGAAGGCGTCTCTCTCTCCGACACAAGCTCCCTTCGACGTGAAAGTGGTGTAGAGGGTTCTGGTGTGGCAGCACCGCTCGCTCCTCCACCCCGGAGACCCTTTCCGCGTTTAGACCCAGTCAGGACCGACTTTGACAGCACCTCGCCATCGCGTTGGTTCAGATGGAAGTCTGGGTCAGTGTTGTATTCGACAGGCCGAGGTCGGCGATGTCGATGCCAGTACTTGCCTAGAGACAAAAGGTTACTTCAACGACAACGGCGAAAAGATATAGGATACTCACCACAAGTACCGCACTGGCTCTTGTCACCCAGGGGTCCCTTCCTTCTACCAACCGCGATACTCTCCGGACAACCACAGTTCGAACAGTGCCAGACACCGTCGATGAAGTTGGGGTGCTGCCCGTCGACGAACTCCTTCTCCTTGGCTTCTCTCTCGAGCTCCTTAGCTTTCCTAGAGTTCGCGACTGTCTTGTTCTTCGACGCGACCAAGCCGCTACTAGCACCCATCGTGCTATCCGGAGGACCGCTGGATGGATCTGGACCATCGAGTGCAGTGGAAGGCGTAGGCGCCGAAACCTTCGCTCGCGGCCTAAGGACCTCAGGAGGCACGGGAGGAGCCTTGAAAAGGCCCTTGGGGATAACCTTCTTCGGAGGTGGAGGAGCTTGCGGTTGAGGCTGAGGCGTGCTGACCATAGACGGCATCTGACCCGGTAACGTAGCCTGTCCCATGATAGGACTACTTCCATTCTCAGAGGCAACCATGTTGGCGATCGTAAGACTCGCCGCCGCAGCTGCAGCTCGCCTAGTCGTACTAGGCATAATGCCGCTATTGCTGGCGGCATTGGCACCTTCGGTTTCACCGGTCTCATTAAACCCAATAGCCGGGGTTCGACATGTACGGATAGGCTCTCTGTCCGGCAGATTAACACCACGACGACCACGGGTATTCCTCTTTCGCCTCTTGTATTCCTTATCTCGCTCCTTCTCGTTGCGTTCGAGATCGTTATCGGAGAGGTAATCAAGCCGGGGTGTGAAGTTGGAGACTTGCTCGTAGGATCGGGAAGCTTCTGAGAGCGCTGGGAGGAAGGATTGACGGAGATCCTCATCTTGTATAGGGGAGCCGTCGGTGGGGCGGCCGACGAGGTAGAGCGACTTTTGATATGTTTGGACTTGCTCGCGAATGGAATGTGCTATCGCAGTCCTTGAGGCGTTGTTAGCAATGTCGCGATAAGGTGAGAAGAATTAACCATCACGTACTTGAATTCGCCGCTCAACCCGAGATCCTGAGCGTAGGTCTCCGCAAACAGTTCGGGAGAAGATGAGATATTGTCGATATCCCATTCGAACTGATCGTCGAGCTTGACGGACCCCACGATGATGTCAATCTGTTACAGAAGTTCAACACGCGTTGCTTCCGACCTCATTTATTCAGAGACATACCTTGATCAGGATCCGGAAATCGTCACGCAATTGACTCTCATCAATTTTGACTTTATCCAAGTCCATCGGTTCATCCTCCGGAACTCCATTCACGTTCTTATCGTCGTTTTCGTCATCGCCGTCGTTCGCATCGTCCTCAACAACGCCGGAAAGTTTTCTTCTCTTCCTCCCTGTTTGACCTTCCGCGCCTCTGAGACGCTTTCTCCATCTTTCCCACCATTTGCTTTCTTCCTTTCCGAGACCGCCTTTACATACGGCTAAGGCGAGCTCGTACTCTGGTACCGGAAGAGGGTCACCATCCTCCGAATACTTCGGTGAATGTGACTTGAAGTCGGATAGCTGATCTTGGATCTGCTTGACTATTTGCGTGTGGTAAGAATTCGAAAGGCCGTAGTCTTCGACGAGGGATTGGGCAAATGACTCAGGTGTGACGACAGGGTCTAAGGGCACTCCAGTCAATACGAGAACGAAAACAGCGAGGCAAGCACCAAAACTGACCATTCAAGTTCCAAACGAAGGAGTCCCTCATTTTATGGTGATCGACGTCAAACTCGAGACGTATCGGTACGAGCTCCTCGGGAGTGTCGATGTCTTCCTGTGTTAATTTTCGTGGGCTACGGAGGGGAAGAAACAGTGTCGTCAGCCTGGATCGCAGGGTAACATTGAAGAACGGAAGCTTACACTTTCAACCCTTCTCTCCTCACCACCTTATTGTCCTTCCCTCCCGCATCCCTTCCATATCGACCCCTAGAATGCCCTTGATTAATCCCCGCCTGCGCATCCCTCTTCTTAACCGAATGCGCCCACTGCCCAGGATACCTCACATCAAACCTCTTATCCACCGGCCTCCCACTCCCAGCAGCATACCTAGCCTCCAACCACTCCCACGTCGGATTAAACCATTTCCCATGTCCAGCCCCACCACGTTCCCACCACGTGCCCGAATTCAACGCCTGCCTATCCAACCCATCCACCCCAAAACTAGGCGGAGGCGGAGGCGCACCAGGAGGCACAGTTCCGAAACAATCCCTCAGTTCTTTGGCCATCCTCTCCCGTTGTTTTTTCAAGATACCTAGCTCCTTTTCTTTAGCCCCATCAGCCCCCTCGCGAATAACAAACCCTTCGTAAGCTTCGTCGATCTTCATCCACGCTTTAATCTCGTCGATCTCTTCCTGGCTAAGCTGAGGAATCGCCTTGTCGCTTCCCAAGAGTGGAAGCAGCGTTACACGCGTAATGTTCGGATTGAGCGAGACGGAAGAAGGCAACGGTGGAGGTTGTTGAAGTCGTGTCTGAACAGGACCATTCGAAGCCGCCTGCTGTGGCTGTTGCTGCTGTTGTGATTGAGCACTATTTTGGGCAGACTGGGGTTGTTGAGAAGCGGTGCTGTTGTTGGGAGCTTGACCGGAGGTAGTCGATGCCGTTTGGGAGACGTTGGATTGCGTTGAGCTCTGTTGGGACATGGGGGGAGCTGAAGGTGGTGGTACGGAACCTTGTTTGATGACGGGAGGGACTTGGCCGTTTGGCTGGGGTTGAGATTGGCCTTGTTCGCCGGCGTTTAGATTTTCCATAGAAGAATTGCTCATGTTGCCGATGCTTCCGGGGGTGTTACTGCCCGGCATGGGTAGTTGCATCCTTCCAGGGGTCATAGCACCCATCTTATTGGCGCTTGGTTGTGGAGGTAGCGAGCTCTGTCTCTGGTTGGGAGGATGGGGAGTTTGATTTCGCTGAGGCGTCTGATTCGACGTCTGAGAGGCCTGAGGGTGTGTAGGCGTCTGGGGTGTCTGAGGAGGAGGCATCGACCCATGTCGTTGCATTCCTGGAGGGCCTTGGGACATCGGATTTTGCATATGCATCGAAGCTAGTCAAATGAAATGAGCGGCTATATCACTCCCCAAAAAACCTGCCCACGGTAATGACATACCTTGTGCATTCATTCCTCCCATACCCATCATCGGGTTTGCGCCCATCAGGCTACTAGCACTCCCAGGCCTGCCCATCATACCCTGAGCCATACCTTGAGGCGTCATTCCGGCCGTGACCATTCCGTTAACAGGGATCTGCGGCATCGAGTTGCTCTGCTGCATGCCAGGTCTCGTGGGCGATGAAGCATTACCCATCTTCGGGGTTTGCGGAGGTTGGTTTTGATTTCCGGAGGGTGTTGGTGGCGCTTGAGGGTACATATTTTCGCCGGCGCCTAAGCTGGGAGAACCAGGTGGAACGCTTGCTCGTCCGCTAGAGGGCGGTCCACCGGAACCACTAACGCTCCTTGCGTGGCTGCCCATACCCGGTGGGCCAGCACCTTGAGCAGTACCAGGACGTGACCCAGGATGGCCCATAGCGGTGCCGGGTCTGGACATGCTCATGGAGGTGCCAGGTCGAGGAGGAGGGGGCATCATCTCATGCTGAGAATGGGATGAAGCGGAAGAAGGTGGTCGTTCGTGAGGTGTTTGCGGTTGTGGCTGGCCTTGGTTCTGATTCGGCATTTGCCCTTGGTTCATCCCCATAGGGTGCATCATCGCATTGCCTTGACCTTGATTCTGCATTCCACCCATGCCACCCATACCCTGACCACCCTGCTGCGCGTTACGAACTCGTTCTTGAACGAGATTGTAGGCTTTGTTCAATAACACGTTGCGCTCGTTTGGCGGAAGCCCTCGGAACTGCTCATTGCTGTATCCCAGTTGCGCAACGGCACTGAGAAGCATAGCCTGGAATTGTGCATTGGGTACGTTCGGAGCACCGGTTGGCTGGTGAGATTGAGGGCTAGAATTCTGCCCGTGAGACTGCGGATGCGGAGCTTGTTGGTGGCCTTGACCGGCTGTTGGTGACGAAGCGTTCATGCCTCCTTGCATTCCTCCCATTCCACCCATGTTCATCGAGCCTCCGCCACCCATACCGCCTTGGTTCGGGTAACCGCCTCCGCCTCCAGAATTGGAGTGCATCGACATACTCGTTCCTGGTCGAGGAACGCCTTCGCCTGTTGGAGACATGGACGAGGATCCTGAGCCAGGATAGGTGGGGGACATTGAGCCTTGATTCATTTGCATGGAATTCTGGCCCATCGGACTCATACCGCCCATGCTGCCCATATTGCCCTGGCCCATTGACATTTGGTTCATCGGGCTGGACATCGGCGACATCGCGTTCATTGAGCCCATATTTCCACCACCCATGCCACCGCCTCCCATGCCTGCTCCTCCCATACCGCCTTGACCTCCCATGGACATTCGGTGCTGTTGTTGCTGCATCATCTGAGCAGGAGACATTCCCATCCCTCCTCCACCGCCGCCACCGCCACTGCCCATGAGCTGAGCAGGATTTACGCCTCCTTGAGGACGCATACCGCCCATATTGCCCATGTTCATGGCGTTCATGTTCATTCCTCCGCTCATGCTTCCCATATTGCCCATGCCCATCGAGTTCATCGAGTTCATGTTGTTCATTCCGCCCCCCATGGCCATATTGCCCATGGAACCTCCCATTCCACCCATGCCACCCATGTTCCCTGACATTCCACCACCCATACCTCCCATTCCGCTCATATTGTTCATCGGGTTCATGCCCATATTGTTCATACCACCGCCCATACCGCCCATCATATTGCTCATATTGCTCATATTCGCGCTGTTGAGGAATCCAGGCGACGAGAAACTTTGGTTGGGCGAAGACGGGTACTGGTTCGGATTCATCACGCTAAACGTAGGCTATTAATGAAAGAACGTAGTTCAGTACTTCGCGACGACATTCTAAGCGCATACACGACTCACCAAAGACCGCTCGAGTTCGACAACTGCTCGTCAATCTTTCAATCCTTGCGAATCCCAAAGCTGACAAACCCAATGAGCATCTTTCGACCTGGCGACGAATAAAACGTACCAAAAGACAGTGGATAATCTCTGGACACTTCTCTCTGTCGATTATTGTAATCAACCTGACGCGTTGAGGATGAGAGGAACGGACACGTGGGTAACGAGCAAAGTGCTAACCTTCCACCACGCAAAACTACCGCCGTTCCGAGTGCTAAAATGCAATAGAAATGAAGGAATGTCAGTTGTCATGCGAATTCATGGAGGGAAATAGGATTGTAATGAGGGAATGGAGGGATATGCGGGACAGCGAAGAGAATGGGAAGGAAACTGAGGAGCCGAGCGTACCCAATAGTAACTGGTCAATGGGATTAAGCGGACCGGAAAGGAAAGAGGGGCGGGACGGAAAATAATGGATACAGCTTTTTCCCTTGCCCTTCCTCTCAGGCTGAGGCTGGAGTCCTTCGTCGTTTGTTGCCGCACAGTTGGCGGCTTGCGTTTTCGCCAGCCCGCAGTAAGTTCTGTGACTCAACAATGTCACATTACTCGGGACCGTGACTAGGGTCACGCATAACTGCAAAGTCATCTTCGCAGGCAGGCAACCACGGGAAGGGATGGGGGAGGACAAGGTGAAAGGGAAAGCATCACCTCCAAATATCTAAAGGCTGCGGAGGGCAACGGACTCCTTGTTTTTACTACTCTCCATATCTTCCGAATCGTTCCTAGGCCCCCCCCACCAGATCCCGTTTCCCATCTCAGATCGTATCTGGACAAGTTTCATGCGCACGCACCCCTTCCCGAATCTTCGGTCGTCGGTCCTGATCGTGGTCATGGTCCAGGTTCAAGCGAAGCAAAATGCTTTGACCATATTATTTTCTTGTCAATCTTCATGCGACCGGGGGATACCGAATCCGGGTCATAATTACGTTTCTCCGCGTCTCTCCCCTGTGCCAGTGTTGTCCACAGGCTCCGTAGTCCTCAACGTCATCCTGGTACTGGTGCTAATCTCCGCCTACTCAGCGCATTTCAACGCAAGGCGCTATTTTCCGAACATTTGTGGCAAGAATTCTCCCCGCCACAGCCACGGGCGTTGAGTCGAATCCCACGTGTCCACGTCGCGTCCGTGCAGGCTGACGCGTCTGGCAGGGAACAGCGGGAGAGAGGCGAATCGTGGAAAATAGGTGATAGTACCAATCTTCTGGTCTCAAGGAATCCCCGAGGTCTGTACTCTCACGGAAATTCATTGATCCCGGGTAAGTTCACGTCTCTACAATGGTGTTGTCAGGACAAATTCTCAACAGTCCCTCTCTTACAACAGAAAGTGACGGCGACCTCCTGATCGCCTACTGAGAGTTTCGAGGGAATAGCCATCTACGCACTCCTGTCCCAGGGGCGCCCGTCGCTGTTCACTTTGGACTGAAGGGACTTGGAAGACAATCATCTGACGGCAATCAGGACCAGGACTCTCCGGGTCCGACTCGCTACTTCCAGTGAAACGAATGACACATGTATGTCAGATGGCTGCTGATTTTCACTGCAGGAAAACAAAAACTCACGCGACGCCCTCCCTTCACCGGCAGGTCAAGAGTCCAGATGGTGGAACTTCACGTTCGCCCTCCGCAATGTGGTGCGTCATGGTTTCAGTCCTTCCCTATCTTGGCTGACTCGTTCCCCCTCATTCGACGATTTTTTTAACCAAAGCAGATGTCGAGATTCATATCCCTAGATGGGGACGGTGGCGTGCTGATAACAGCTCCTACGAGATCGTGGTTAGCCTGACGGTTGACCGTACAGTTTACAAGGGTCACCATATACAAAGAATGTCATTATAACAGGTATTTGCTAACTCCTCGACAGAGCAGCGGCAGGCATAGTCTTGTTATTTGAACTATTCCACAAGACTGTCTGCTCCACTCATTTTGCGCTCTCACCTCGTTGTATCTGCGGTGTACAGTATCTCCCCATGGATGACACCCAGACTATCCCTGTTTCGCACGACACCCACTCCGGTGTCCCTTGTCATCGAGGAATTTTCTCATGGCAAGCGAGACAAGATCGTGACAAAGATGTTTCTCGATGGTCTTGCCGCGAAAGACTTTATCATCATCCACTCCGATTCTACTCTGCCTTGCGGACAAAGCCAGTCGTTCATGTCCCTGGTATCACTATCAGTGCCAAGGCCTTCTCGAAAACGTTTCCTTCTTGTTGGCACCCTGGGGCCTGATCCAGCACAGACCCCGGAGGCCGGGGTCGCATGTTTACAGTTTGTTGACATCACAGTGCTACCTAATCTCGGACACGAGACCGTTCGACGGGTTGCATTGCTTTAGGAGTGCGGACATACAATTGATGATGACTTGTGAGAAGGTTGCGGAGCTGTATCCAAATTTGGAGGAATGCGAAGAGTCACAATCGAGTCATTCATCAAGGTGGCTAGCATCCGAATCTCATGGAATATCTGTGGTTGCTAGCTGAAAGAGATCCGAGGCAGTTCATTTAATGGTTTTGTACGTAGCTACTAGCGGGTGTGGTCATTCTGGTTAGCGGCTCGACCTATTGAGCCACTACTCCATGTGGAAGACAAAGTATGATGGCAACTATCAATATGCATATTGTTATCCTCGTTCGATTTTGGTAAGTAGAATGACTTGCTAGATAAGGGTATGATAATCTTGCTAATGGTGGGACCATATGGGTCCACCTTTGCATTCCGACTTCCGGTCGGAAATTACCGAAGAGCTTATCAAGTGCTCACGTGCTCACGCGCTTCGGTATTCCGAACCACCACCACACTCCACCAAACTATACTCAAGACTAACAGGGTCTTCTAGTCCATTCCTTTGCTGTCAACCGTAAAAAAACAAACGAATCTCCAAACGGAATGATGCCACAACTTTGTCCTCATGCCCAGGCTCGTCTCGACAGCTATCAAATCAAATTCTCGACGATGCGGATGCGGATGCGGCGCAATTGTCGGTTTCTCTACGTCAAGCAAGTTGCTTGAAGCTCCCGCGAATGGATTAAACTGGGTGGTGACGGATTGCACTCTGATTACGTCGCGCACAAAGGCAATAAACTTCTTGGCGCTGTCCCAGTGGACAGGGTTCCTCGTACTAACAAATATGCAGATCTCCCGACTGAATGGTCTCCGGCGTGGGTGTTAGTGGGACCTACTAACACCAAGACCATACCGAATCAGGTCATAGTCCGTTCGCACACTGGACAGTAGCCCTGACCGTGAAGACACACAAGTTGCTAGGAATGCTGGGGTGGCTGTATATATACGTGGCCAGATGGTATGAGGTCTTCCAGCTTCACGCTTTCTCTCTCGTCGACTCCAGCACAATCGAAATGGGCTTTATCGACCTTCGCCGACTACTGGTATACAGCTTCACCTTCATCGGTGCTGCCAACTCGCTGTCGTCTCGTCAAACCGCTGCACCCGTCGTCGACCTTGGATATGCTCGATACCAAGGTGTTTTCGACCCAAACACCAACGTCACGAACTATCGTGGATTGAGATATGCTGCACCTCCGACAGGTAGTTCAATCACCATATTTCATTACCCTCGATTCTTGCTAATATCCCATAGGTGACCTACGATGGCAAGCACCCCAGCCTCCAGCAAATGTTTCCGGAATACAACAGGCCAATTTGGATCCCCTGCCCTGTTTTCAGGCAGAGTCGTATGGCACTTCGCCCACGAACCCCAACTCACAGATAATCGACAAACGCCAAGCACTACCCGCTGGGGGTGAAGATTGTTTGTTTCTCAAGTGCGTCAAAGTCTCTTTTCGTACGAGCGTTACCAGAACCTGATGCTGCTCTGACAGCGTGGCGTCTCCAGGGACTAAAGTTCCATCAAAGGGTCTACCCACGGTGGTGTGGATCCATGGCGGAGGGTATGTTCGTCAATCTGCACTAGGCGTCAATCGAGAACTAAAGGCGGTCAGGTATATCGCGAGGGCCGCGTCGCAGTTTCAGGCATCGGATCTCGTTCGAGAGGCGAACAATGGGGTAGTCGCCGTCGTTATACAATATCGGTTGGGCCTTTTCGGTAGGTCTCCTTTCTTCGTACCTATCTTATACCTTTGGCTGACCGGGTGTTTAGGTTTTCTCCCTGGCAGTGAGGTCAAGAAGAATGGCGCCCTCAATGCCGGGTTGCGTTAGTGTTGCTATCCCCATCGCGGTATCAACCGTGCTAAGTTTGAGCCTTCTAGTCGATCAAAACTTTGCGCTCCGTTGGGTTCAAAAACACGTACGTTTCACCACCTTTCTTATGAATGACACCACGATTGAGTCGCCCGTCGACAATTGAACTGCCTCTAGATCTCAAAATTTGGGGGTGACCCGACGAAAGTCACAGTTTGGGGCGAGTCTGCAGGTACGTTTTCTCACTTCGACTACGGCGGCTTAGATCAACAACCTTCCCAGGCGCGGGATCCGTCTTACAGCAAGTCATTGCCGAGGACGGACAGACGAACCCACCGTTATTTAGAGGCGCTATCACAAGTTCCACTTTCTTGCCCTCTCAGTACCATTACAATGACACAATTCCAGAGGTATGCGAGTCGCTCCAGATACGATCTTCACACTCGCTCACGAGACACTCGATGTTCAGCGCTTGTACAATCAAACCGTTTCCCAGGCGAAGTTCGTTTTTGTTCGAAGCTCTCTTGACCGAGTTTTGATTCCGATCTCCTAGCTGTACATCATCCAAGAACACCCTGGCGTGCCTTCGAAGAGCCGATGCCAATCTCCTTGAGACGATCAACAGAAATATCAATGCAGCTGGATTCTTCGGAACGTTTGTATTCGTCCCAGTTATTGATGGAACTTTCATTCGGCAGCGACCCACTGAGGCATTGAGGCAAGGAAAACTCAACGGAGTACGTTATGCTTTCTTTCAGGTCAATCGATATACTAATTCTGAGCTTTGTCGTGATCAGAAGGCTCTCCTGGCTATAACCAACACGAACGAAGGTTTCAACTTCGTCAATCAAACTGCACCTGCGAACGTCACTAGTTACGCGGGGAACCTTTTCCCGAAATTTGGACCGAAGCAGGAAGCTGCGGTTACACGACTGTACAATGGGCTTGGGTCGCAGTTGGACCAGGTAAATTTGGTTATCGGTGAAGGTAAGGACTCTGTCGTCGCACTGAGCTGCTGCGTTTCCTGATATTTGCACCATTCCAGCTTTATTCATATGTCCAACGTACTATATCGTGAATGCATTCAAAGACCGGGCTTATAAGGTACCGTCTCCTTTCGACACTAGTGACACTCTTTTTCATCGTTTTTCGATCAGGGTCAATTTGCGGTTCCTCCGGCTATACATGCCGCTGATGTGAACTATTACTTCCCGACGTGAGCACATTCATGACTTTCTTGTATAGTCTAAGACCCGAACTCGTTGAGACAGTGGACGGACACTCGAGTTCAATAATACGGACTTCCAGAAGGCATTCTCCCAGTCGTTCTTATCGTTCGTGATCTCTCTCGACCCCAACGCCAAATTCGACTCTTCCAATATCACACCGCCATGGAGTCTCTTCAGTAAGGGTCAAACCCAGGTGGTCTTCAACAGGACGGGCGATGCACCGGACATTCGCGTTGCCAAGGTAGATCCAAAATTGTTGAAGAGATGCAGGTGTGTCATCCCGGCTTGGTTTGGCGTGGTATTGGAGGTGCTGATATTTTGCAGTTTCTGGGAGAGTTTAGGCGCGTTGACGGCACAGTAAATATCATCGTATACAGGAACTGTACATAGTTGTTTCAAGCCAGTGTTTAGCGCGAGGTAATCGTCAAGCAATTGTCGTTTGTTTCTTGAGGCGAAGAGCTGAGGAAGAAAGTCGTCCGCGAGCCGGTTCAAAAATTGGCGATGGAAAGTGCCTGTGGTAGAATGCTCAGATCTGGAGACGTATGCGCGCAATGACTGATAAGAGACTGCGAAGGCTCTGGCGGGCTCCCTCCCTTCCTGATACGTCTCCGCTGAAACCATAAGCCAGGAGGGGGAGACGCAGTGGGAAAGTCTTGATTCAGAAAATTTCGTTTAGGACATGGAAGCCTGTTGTCCTACTAGTAGTGCCAAATTCGATTTGATGCTGGACCACAGGCGAGGTGTCGAAAAATTAAAATATCGAGGGCGGCCGAAGTGTGTCTGGTAGGTTGCGTCTCGCGACACTACGTTTTGCTCGCAGCAGAACGTGAGGAATTTCGATAGGTACGTAATGAGTAAGATAGATTTGTAAATTCTCGACAACTCGCTCTCCCGTTTGTTTTCAATGACCGATATCGCGATTTGCAACCTGTTCCTCTTCGCCTGATGACTTAACATTATCCAGCTCCGCATCGTGAAGAAATCGAAAAACGGTGGCTTGATTTCGGAGATAGTATCGTACGAATGAACCCGTCAGCGACGAGATAAAATGTATCATTCGTTGACTTCCGACGGCTCTGTCTCTCCTAGCGACTCTATTTGGGACCAAGTTGCGAAGAATCATTCGAAATCCCGCAGAAGTGTAGGGCATCTGGAGAATCAGTAGATTGACTTCCTAGTCGGATTGGGAAAGTCCCTTCAAACTCGCGTCTGCAAGTATCAAGGCGCGAGTGCCTCTCGGTCCGATATCAACCCCAGCCGCTGCCGGTATATACGATTCTACTAATTATCTCGAAATACAAACTTCAACGAATCTTTCCTCGGGTTCCCTCTCGAGATCCGTTCCAGCTTGCACATCAGCCTCACTCGGAAAGAGAACCTTGAAACCTTCCACGATCCGACGGACCACATCCGGGCTACTAATACTGTCGTTCTCCTCCCTGAGGCTGTCACCTCCAGCTGTCTGTTCTTCAAGCCCAACTTTCCCAAAGTAGAGCCTGAATGTCTCCACCCGGCTCTCTCTCAAGCTCGTAAACACCCCGCCAACGGCGATCGCGGCCTCGATCTGCTCCTGCTGATCAGTTCTGATTGGACCCACAACTACCTCCCTCAGACTTCCAGTCTCGGAGAGACACCCCAAGCCAGCTCTGACCATACCCTGAAGCGACCCGATATCTCCGCTGAACCACTCCAGCCTCGGAAATGCATTTGGGCAGTGTCTGAGGTTATCCTCGTACTTTGAGAGGGAAAAGCCCTGATCGTTTTCAATTCGACGCCAATCTCCTAGGTCGAGGCGAGTCAAAGTGTTATGTGATAGAACAAAGTTGATGTACAGCTGTGAGAGGCCCAGCATGCGCACGGGGTTCGATGATCCGGGAGGAAAGCGTTGGAAAATCAGGGATCTTAGGCGAGGGAAGTGGAGGGTGAATACGGCTGATTGGATCAAAGAAGTGTAGCGGTCTACGCAAATATCGAGGGTTTCGAGTGTTGTGCGAGAAGCAGATAGTAATGAACGTAGGCCTTCTACAAGACCAGGCACTGTTAACATACGAGGCGACTCGTTGGCATCTCTCGGAGTTTATTAAGGGATAGAAACTTACAGATATGACTCCCCCACTCAAGCTTTTTCAAACCTCTAAACCCAGAGAACTGCTCCAGAGAGAGCCCAATCCCAAAATCCGGTAACTCGCTGTCCCTTGAAGGATGGACAACCAGTTCCTCTAGCCCTATCCCACGTAATATCTCACAAAACGCAGCAGAAGTCTCCTTCACTTCCTCAGCCTCCCTTTCATACCAGATAGCGCCGCGATGGAATATCATTCCCGATATTTCCAGTCTACGAAGATTTATCATGTTCCGCACGGCGTCTAGATCGATTAAGGATTTGACTGCAAGGTTGTGAAAGTGATAGAATTTGTGATACGACATCCAATGCCACGAAAACGCGTACAATGACAGCCCGGATACCCTTTGCGCGAGATCGCCGTCACGAGCAAGTAAAGACAGTGTAGCATCGATCGGATTTGCTATTGTGTCGCGTGGATCTGATGCAAGAAAGGGGTTACAGGTGCGGTTAACCTGGTAGAGGGAAACATGATGATACATGAGTGGTCGAATGAGGGAGAGAAACTGATGATTGACGAGGCATAGTTGTGCAGCATCGGATCGAGGTAGAGAATCGCTGATTTTGAGCCATATTTCGGGAGGAATGCGAAGAATCGACATGGATGATGATGGTGAGAGGCAAGTTTATGCGTTATCGAATTGATGCCCACAACGTAGGGGCCGATGCATGATTGCATATCTATCGATCGTTGCCAAATCCTCCTCAAGCACGTTTACTGGATCTTCATAAGAGAAATCAGTACGCAGATATGGTCATATATCATTCGGATTTTTCAAGATTGTTTACAGTGTTTACAACTTGACATTCGCCTACATAAGACTAAGGATAGTTCGAAACACAAATACATCAGATGCCCGCTTTCCGCTAGATTCTGAACACGCCAAGCTACGACCTGAGCCACCGGGAACCTTTATTCTGGCGGTTGGAGTACCACCGACAGGCCTCCCCGTAAGTGCCTGTTCCCCAAAGAAGTAGCAAAAAATCCTCACCAAACTCCCATTCAACGCTCCTTACTCAATCCCAAATGGTTTTCCGATCTCTTCGAGTGCCTCTTCGGTCGAAGCTCCCACGACATCACTCAGCAGCATCCTCGTTGCCGTCTCCTTCCCCCTCCTCTTCCTCTTCCTCTTGCCCATCCTCTTCCTCATCCTCGTAATCTTCGTCGTGGTATAGTTCGGGGAAAGTCCAATATGTGAGGGCGAACCGCATCCCTGCGTCTTTGAAACAACTCAAACAATCCAGATGACCATCCTTCTGGCCTTGGTCTGAACTCACGATGGCAACGATCGTGACAAATCGCAGGCATTCGACGCCAATTTCCATCGCATGACGAGGATCAGGTAGCCACCGGGATGACAGTGCCTTCAAGAATGCGTCCGAGGCAAGGTTATGTGCGTGGACCCGAACTTTGAAATGAGTGAGTTTGGGCACAAGAGGAACCGAATCCACCGATGTGTTCAGGCCGTCCAGGAAGGGCGCGGTCACAATCCGATTCTCCTTTCTGTAACAGAACTCCTCGATACAGAGGGACGTGATTGTGGGAATTAGCCTAAGCAAGGCCAGGATCTGCATGTCGGTTATTGGTAGGGCATTGAGATGGAGGGACGTAATAGAGCAGGAGGATCGTTGAAGGAAGGCCTCTAGGCAAGTGCTGTCCCACATTGGCCACTCGTCTGTCAAATCAGTCGACTGACTACATATTCCTAAAGAGGACAACCCTCCTAGGGTGGTATGTTTCAGCACGCCATCCACATCGCTCTGTGCTTCCGCTGCCATGATGCTCAATGTCTTCACCCCGCTGTTGACCACGTGGCTCGAGTAGTCGTTATTATCTTTATCGGGACCACCGACTGCGGACAGCTCCAAGTGTTCGACAGCTGTACAGAGAGGAAGCAGAGGAAAAGCATGGACATTGTAAGAGGTCAACAGATGCAATGTTTGAATCTGAGTCCAAGGAAGCGAGCTGTTCTGGTTTTGAGAATCGAATAAATCGGGGAAGATCCTGAGTGTGTGTAACGCGGGGCAAATTTCAAAGTATTTGAAGGGATGGTTCCACCGTTGAACTGACCCATCAAGGTGCCTGATTCGGAGAGAGGTGAGGAGGGGAAGTCGACCTCGGATGGGGTCAAAAATTGATGATGGAAAGTGCTGTGGTACAACATCCAAAGTAACGTCCTCCCAACGTTCGCATTGCCCGACTATTACACGCAATATTGAGGATACCTCTTCCCTGCCTGCTCGACCGCCGCTGTAGCCATCGCCAGGTAACGCCAGTGAAAGTCGCAACGAGGAAGCCTTCGACCGTTCCATGAACAGTTGCAATAACTGTTTAAGAACATGGAAATTTGTTGTCCACCCGCCGAAATCAATCTCGATGCTAGCCCACAGACGAGGGGTCGAAAAGACGATGTCTCTCCACCGACCACAGACCATCGAAACCCGGAGTACATTTGGGATCACGTCCCTTGACAGCTCATTCTGTTCGCAAGCGAAAGTAAAGATTGTCGTGAGGATTTCTGTAGGGACGGTGTGAATGGGTGATAGGAGAGATTTGTAACGCTCGGCGGCTCGCTTCAGCCTATCCCGTTTAGTTTCTATGGCGTATATCGCGGTTTTCAACCTGTTAATTTCCGCGTGATAGTTTGCCAGTTCCAGCTCCACGTCATGTAGAAACTGAGAAACAGTGGCTCTATTTGACGGGGTGGTCCTCAAAAAGCTCCTAATTTCTGCAGAGCGACCAAATAGGTCGTTTTCTCGAGTTTTCTTGTAAGCTAGTAGAGATATCAGTTGAAGAACAGTTCCGAGATACATAAGAACTGACGGATCTCCTGCATGGCCCGGAAGTTCTGCTCACTCGAGTATACACAGGGGACCTTGTCGTTGGTACAAAGACTCGAAGGTGATGGACGTTGGATGAGTGGCCCAGACCGGCGCCTAACCTTTTTTGGATTCGATCCGGGCCGGATTAGGACTCCCCGGTCGACCACAGTGTGCAGCTATCTAACATGACAATGGACTCACAAGTCAACCGAATATTTGAACAACTATGAGTTCAAGAGCTACTAATGAAGGGGCGATCATACAGGGGATAGAAGGTATTAGCCGTCAAAGTGCCACTGGCAGTCAGTGCTGGAAGTCAATATATCGGTATGCGAAACGGAAATCCTGTGATAGATGATATCGTCGATGATAGGAAACCCTGAAGCCTCCAATCTGAATGTCTCAGTGTTTGGTCATACTCACATGCCGCTCAGCTCCTTTCTGGATACGAGCACGTCGAGATGCCTGGATTTCTGGATTTCTGACCGTCATCCGTGAGGGCCAGCTGATACGATTACCTAGCATCCTCAGAGGTCTTGTAGGGGGACGTGAACGATGAGATTGGTGCGATTGAGAAGATTGAGAATTTCAAGTATATTGGAAATTACTCGACAAAAGGGTGCTGAATGGCATCATGGGTATCCATCGATTTATGTGCTAAATTCTTGACTGCTCGGGGAAGGAGAGATACTGATGGCATAGATGTACTGAAAGAATCAATGCGAGTTCGACGTATAGAATATAGGGCTGGCTAACCTGGCAGACATTTGGCAGACCGTAGAGATCGTCGTACATCCACCCGCGAGCTTCGAGGTAACATTTTGCACGCTGTGATAGAAGGCTAGGAATATTTCGAGACCGCGATTAGACCACAGAAATGATGACGATTGGACAAAGAACCTACCAGTGACGGTGAAGGAGGTGAGCGTGAGCGCAAGGAAGATTGGCAGACTCGTCAAATACATCCATAGCAGGGCTGAGTAGCGAAGATAGACTCGAGACGGGCAAATGAACGAGAAAAACAGGTCAGCACACGAACCGAGTCCGGCAAGTGCTGGTGAGCATCCGAGAATGTTTACCGCGTGCGAGTGAAGCCTCGGACGTCGATCATAGAGCCTTGGAGCTACAAGAATACGTAGAGTGCTTATGTTGAAGCCATATTTATGGTCTCGGGGTTGTTAAAGTGGGCAGTGCGAGGCCAGCGGGTTTAGTGCCCTCTTCACATCAAAGCAGCCTGCGAGAGTGTAGCACAAAATATTACCTTCTTCAATCGTCGATTGTTTGTGGGTAGAGCAGAGCGTGTCGCTAGGGAGTGAGACATTATGCATTATGTTTTAACTTTTAAGCCTCATGAGAATGAGCACATGAGACGCACCTGAAAAGCCTGCCGCCACCTTTTCCTCCTTCCAAACAACCCATTGCTGATTTCTCATATCACGCTGAGCCTTGACTGAGCCATGCCGGCGTCTGAACGATGTCTGGCGGTCACTGCGCGACCAATTTTGAGGTCGTTATTGGACGTATATGTGAGCTGAAATTGATCCAGGACCACTAGATGCATATCCTAAATGCCAAATCACACGACGGAGGACAAGTATGTATTAGGACGACGAGGCAGGATGAGGTGATGGTGATAGTGACAGGAAGAACTTGAAGGCGATAGGCGCCTGGGACCTCATTACATACTTAGCATTTCGGAGGTTTTAGCCTCCTAGTCTTGTCACTGGGTTTCTCACGTACACGATGCGAAGAAATTGAAAGAATTCCCCTTCAAAGGCACACCTCACCCTGTGACATGCCGTGCACAAGGTGGTGGATGGAACCAGCGGTGAGATTTGTTATCTTTGTGAGCGGAGAGCCATTTAAAACGGAGCCAGTCGCCAGATCACCTTCAAAAGCAATGTGGAAACTCACTGCGCTCCTGGCTCTTCTTCATCTTTCTCATTCTGTTTACGCTCAGACTGAGGATATTGCGCCGATTGCTGACTTGGGATACGCACGGTACCAAGGCGCGTTCAATGAGACTACGAATGTGACGACTTTCTTTGGAATCCGTTATGCTGCTGCTCCAATCGGTACGTTAACGCAGTGTATCCAGCTATAACTGATACATACGAAGATGCTTTACTGAACGTTTAAATAGGCGATCTGCGTTGGCGGGCTCCTTCTCCTCCGCCAAATGTGGCGGATATCCAACAGGCTGATACTGAGCCACCACGATGTTTTCAATCCCACTTCGGTGCCAGTCCTACGAATCCTTTCCCTCCAGCGGAGGGTCGGAGTGACTTGGCCAAACGCGAACCCTCGGGTACAAGCGAGGATTGCCTCTTCCTCGAGTATGCGTCCGTACACTAGTTTGGGAACCCGGATCTGAATGATTGTATGGTAAAACAGTGTCTATTACCCAGGAGACTCAGTACCTGCTGAGAAATTACCGGTCATCGTTTGGATTCATGGCGGAGGGTACGCCGAAGTGATGTAGCCACAGTCCAAAAATCACTGACAACCTGATACTAGGTACATTCTCGGAAGCGCCTCAGGATATTACGGAGGCGACCTTATATCTCAGTCGAACGGCGGGATAGTTGTCGTGACGATCCAGTACCGACTGGGTGCCTTTGGTGTGTTCTCAGTTATTCCAAAACGTTTCTGTGAATCGACTTGTACTAGGATTCCTTGCTGGTAACGAAGTTCACGCCGATGGAGCATTGAATGCTGGACTGCGTATGTATCTCGAGATTTGATAACCGTTCCACGATTCTGACCTCTATCATCGAAGTGGATCAAGATTTTGCTCTTCGCTGGGTCAACAAACACGTAGGTTCCATTTCATCTAGTACGGGCGACACTCGTGATGACCTCTCTTAGATCTCGAAGTTCGGTGGTGATCCAAAGCGGGTAACGATTTGGGGCGAATCTGCTGGTTCGTGAATACATTTGACCGATGGGATGAAGCAATGGTTTCCTTATCGATATACTTCTTGTCGCAGGCGGGGGCTCCGTGCTTCAACATGTTATCGCCGAGGATGGTCAGACTAGCCCTCAACTTTTCCGGGGTGCCATTGCAAGCTCGACATTCTTTCCCTCTCAATATGCCTACAATGACACCATTCCTCAGGTATGGAACATTGGGAATACTACTCCGTTCGTTCACCGTAACTCATATGAATCAAATTAGGCCTTGTACAATCAGGTCGTCGACGCAGTCAAGTCAGTGTCAAATAAGATCATCGGAGACCTCCCTCGCTAAATGTATCTTACAGTTGTACATCGTCTCAGGATACATTGAATTGCCTCCGGGAAACAGACACAGACGCACTTGAATTGGCCAATCAGAACATCAATGTCGCTGGATTTTTTGGCACCTTCACTTTCGTTCCCGTCGTCGATGGAACGTTCATTCGGCAAAGGCCTACACAGGCTCTGAGGGAGGGTAAACTCAACGGGGTACGGTTCGAATTTCCTTCTTTTCGTGAAGCGAATTTTGAATAGCAAGCCTTCGGCGGACCCGCACTGACACAGGAAGCTTTACTCGTTGTTCACAACACCGACGAAGGGGAACATTTTGTCAACCAAACCGCACCACCATTGAACGCTAGCCGATACGTCTCTGAACTGTTCCCGAAACTCACGCCACAAGAAGCTGCAAAGGTCGCAGAGATCTATGCTGACCTAGGCTCGGATTTGATTCAGGAAAACCTTATCATGGGAGAATGTTCGTCTCACCGAATTCTCGTCTAAATTAGATACCCAGCTCATGAATCTTCCAAAGCTATCATCATTTGTCCCACATACTTCTTCGCGAACGCATTTGGGAACCGTACTTACATGGTCAGTGGGAAACACATCCGGAGCCATCTCAACTAGTAACACTGAACTTTGACTTGGTGGCAGGGGGAGTTTGCTATCCCACCGCCATTTCATGGCCAAGATCTATCCTATTATTGGCCTTCGTGAGTAGATGTTACGCAGCGCACTAGCTAATTATACTCATCAAATGAACAGGTTCCTCACTTCGCCCGAAAACCCACTCCCACGCCTCGGAAGGTTCAATAATACCGACTTCATCAACGCTTTCGCACAGTCTTTCATCTCTTTCGCCATATCTCTTGATCCAAACGACAAAGTGGACCCCTCGACTATCACTCCGCAATGGGATTTGTATGATCTCGCTAACAACAAGATGATGTTCAATAAGACAGTAGACGATCTGCCTGATGTTCGTCTGGTAGGAACGAGTGAGGGTTTGCTGGCGAGGTGCAGGTGAGTTGGTGGTCCGTTTGGTGCCTGGCCTCCTGACCGACATTCGTCCCAGTTTTTGGGAATCTGTGAGCGCTCGTACTGGCCAATGAGTAAATATCGAATGTGTCAAAAACAGATGTCGTTGATCGCCTATATTTCCTCCGGAATACACGATCTCTCCAATCACCCGCGAGTTTGGCCGCCTCCGAATATCATTGACAGGGGAAATAGCGACAAGATACACAGACAGAAACCGGAAAGCAGAAGCCCCTCGATTTTGCAAATGATTCATACCCAATTTCGCTATCAATCTAAGTAGTAGATACAGAACGATTCGCGGTCCTAAACCCCTCTGCTTAAGACGTTCACATAAGACTCCTGGCTCTGCCAGCTACAGCCGCTATTACCTTGAGCCTTCATTCTAGTGGTTGGAGCACCACTGGAGACCCTGGTCGAGCTCCCCTAGTCCGTTGGCGAACTGGAGAAACGCTTGCTCATCAAACTCCCATTCGATATTCGATGATATCTGTTCGATCCCAAGTCGGGTTTTGGTCTTTCCGAGCGTCTCCTCAGATCACGCTCAACCAATGTTACTAATTTGCACCCTCGTCGCCATCCCCTTCCTCAGTAATCTTCGTCATCGTAATCTTTGTCGGGGTATAATTTAGAGGGTGTCCCACACTTGATAGCAAGCTGCATCCCTGCGTCTTTGAAACAATCCAAACAATCCAGACGACTGTCCTGCTGATATTGTTTCAGCTTCAAGACGGCAACAATTGTGACGAAGCGGAGGCACTTGACGCCAACTTCCATCGCATGACGAGGATCGGGCAGCCATCGAGACGAAAGTGCCCTCAATAATGCGTTTGAGGCAAGATTGTGAGCATGGACCCGAACTTTGAGATGAGTGAGTTGGGGCACAAGGGGAATTAGCGGTGAAGAGCTGAGCGACGTGTTCAGGCCGTCCAGGAAGGACCTTGTCACTATTCGATTCTTCTTTTCGAATAAGATCTCCTCGATACAGAGAGACGTGATTGTGGGAATTACTGTCATCTGCCTAGTAGTCGGAAACGCGGGGAAGTCGGACATCAGTCACATAGTAGCTGATGTACGCTCCCCCACGGGATTTATAACGCAAGGTGCCGACAAGCGGCACGGCCCGCTACTGTCTGCCTTCAAGGCCTCATATGAGAAGGCAGGTTCACGAAAATGTTACGAAGGCCTCGACCAAATATTAGACAATTCTGATCCCCCTGCTGGTCGTCGCTCGGCCTTCGGCCAGCTCCTCCCAGCAGGGGGAAGGGGGAGAACCCCCCGGAACCCCCCCTCTCCAGTAGCAACCTTTTCGAGAATTCAAACCCGGGCTGAAACACGACATATTGCAAAATCCTCGATCACAGGACCGCATGGGATCTGTCATGCATTCATGGCTCGCAACGCTCCGGGAGTTCTGTCGTCTGCTGTCTGGCTTCCTAGCTTGCTTCCTTCCTTCCACCACTTGCCTGTCAACACCTCTCCGTCTCTCGCGCTGTTTTGGCAAGAATTCAAGTGGTAATTCTGGTGCCGGGCCCAATCCATGCGATGGTAGATGTATGGCATTGGTCTTGTGTATGGAAACCGTCAGTAGGACGAGTCGGGCAAGGGCAGGGTCATTCGAGCAGGGACTGAGCGCTGTTGTCCCAATGGTAGAATCTAAGATACATGTCCTGTACGGTGTTTGGTTTACTGGCGGTCCGTCGGGCCGCAATACAAGTTGGCAGAGAGAAAATCAACGTCGTGACCGTGAGTAAAAAATCGGGAGCGTGGGTAGAAAGTCACGTTCAGAGGTGATCGATACCTGCCGGGCAACGCAAACTGCCAGTTTTGTCAAAACCCAGCTCCTTAACAGTAGCGGGAATCAACGTTTCAATGGATCAGCATCCGACTGTGCCTGAAGCCGAGGACAATTCTCGACCAAGCTTGACAACGCTATCCGACGACGAGCACGGGTACAGTCCTGTACAGTCTCGATCACCGTCTACCAACCACGAGCACGACAGTGATGTGAAGACGACCCTCAAAACACTCTCTCAGCCCTGAAACCCGAGTTTCCGAATGGTTAGGATCTCTTCGAGACGTATTCAAAGTTTGGATGTAGGAAAAGACGGTATATGCTGACAACGGTTGCAACGGTACGTCTCACTGGCCAATGACTTTGTTGCGCAAAACTGAAGCAAAATTGGTCTGTTATTGTAGCAGGAAGTTGGGAAGGACATGTTCATGGAGAATCAGTTTTCAGATCCGTTTCTGAGGCTTTAGATAGAGCCTGAAGGGAAATGGTTCAACGGTATCTTCAACGTGCGGCATGCCTCGGAGCGGGTGCACGCTCATCTCTCATTTCGCGGCAGACACTTCCTTTCACATAGTGGTTATCGTTCGAAGGATGCTCTCTATACGGCTGTTCACGCGCAAACAGCAACATCCGTCGCAGATCCAAATCTCCCCGGCGGACGCCTTTTCCAGATCCAAATCGTTTTCGGAGTCTTCGATGGGTATAGATATGGACGGGTATCGTAGGACTACTATTCAGCTGGCGCCGAGAGGGAAAGCTGTAAAGGATGGTCACGGTTGCGATCACGAAGCCTCATCTGTCTATCCTTGGGTTTCGAAGGTGTTCAGTGTGATTTGTCGGGAGTAATCGTTGTTCCGACTTTTCTCTCTCTCTCCAGGTATGACGACCTTCTTGATTCCATCTCTCATCTATTCTGATCACCGTGCGTTGTTTACCTCGTCGGTAGCATTGCTCGTTTTTAGATGTCGACTCTTGGTCCGAAAGAGGAAGATCAAAGGAACATTCTCAAGGCCCAGGGACGCCGCCACCAACTGACCAAATGATCGTTTCGTTCCGTGTGTCGTAGGCTCTTAAGAGAGCGAATCCGGTTGTCATCGATAAAATTGACCTAGGCACATAAAAATGTAGAGAAATCGTGCTTGATCTCGACGGCCAACCCAGGCCACCTACGCCGTGGTATGCCGCTGCTCGGGCTTGCTCGGGTCACTCATCACTGGAGCTCGATTCGGTCTGGGTACCTCGAGAATCCGCTCCTCCCTCGTACCAAGGAGTATCATGAGCTTGACAACGGCTTAGCCTTCAGGGGCTATCTTGGAATATTAGGTTGACGCTCACTGTATAATGGGATACTTGTATCCGGTTTACAGCACTCCCACCCCACAACTGGTAATGCGCATGGTTATCTGTATTGACGGGTATTCCAGGGCACTAGCGCGTCCTTCTACAGATTGACGCCATTAGGCGTCGTACATCCCGGTGATACAGTTTGGAGCTACACGTATGGGCGTGGACATGCTGCCCAAACGAAGCGGTATCCCTGTGCGCTATCAAATGGAATGGGGGGATCCAACAGCACTTATTTTCGACTTCAGCACGAGTACGAAAGTACTAAAGCCTAATAAGGTGGAGGCAGTGTGCGATCGAGAAGATCTAATCTTATCGGGGAAAACGCCGTATGCAAACTGCAACGATGCATGCGGAACCGTCAAAAGCTCTCCTTTCTCATCGTATCCAGAGAGCAATAAAAAGGTCCATCCACGCGATGACCCCTTTCAAGAGTCTCTCCCATTTTTCAACATGGCCAGCGGTCTTCCTACGGGCGTGGATGACACGCTGGGTGCTGCCCTGATTGGCTTCAGTATTTCTTGTGTTATTCTCGGGATCCTTCTGAAGGAAGTGTTTACTTACTTCAGTCGGTATCCCAACGATAAAATTGGATACAAGTTGCTGGTGCGCCTTCTTTTTCTTCCGTTGTGATGTGGTCTAAACTTTGAGAACAGGTCAGCGCCGTTGGGCAAGTAAATCTCGGTTCGAACACCTAGAAATGTTTGATTAACGAAGGATATGGTTGACAGTATCTTGGAAGTGACGGAAGAATTGTTCATTGGTCATTTCCTGTACTACTACGTGGTATCGTGCGTTCTCTTCTCGCAATTTCGGTACCAGGGAAAGCTGACCACTTCCAACAGGAATTTTGCCAACCCGGCCGCGTTTTTTGCTGAAGATTTTGTCTGGACACTTATCGTGAGTCATATGTATCGCGTTATACCCAAAGTGCGCTTAAAGCCGGATGCAGGCACCAGTGGTTCTCGGAGTGAGTCATTAAATAGCTCGTTGAGAACATCGTTATGAACAACGTTAAAGGCTAGTGTCGGTGTCATCGTGAAGTGGTGAGATGTGCCATATTGGAAAGGTGTTGTCGACTCTCTGACACCCTTTTGCCCACCAGTTGTTTCGCAATTAGGGTCTGGAGATGTAGGTCTTTCAAAACTTAGGAAGATGAGCTCAGCGTTCACCACATTATCTACAGTCAGCAACAACAATATCTACATCACGGGAATCATCGTGAGTTGGTCGGACGCACCTCGCGGCATTTCGGCCTTTCTTAGCAATCTTTCTTACAGTCGGTTCTCAGTCTCGCTCAGCTTGGTTAGTGTCAGCTTTGCTATCGTTTCTTGCGGTAATGATTGACGTCTTGTTCCTCGAAGGCCTCGGTATCAGTACGTCCTCACATAAACTAGGAAATGCGTGTCGCGTGCTTACTATATGGGGGCATTTGAAGCCTTTGCTGTCAAAGCGTATGTGGCTTCCGCCGGTGTCTGTGCTCACGTCTGATGGTGTGCGGCAGTTTGCAGTTGAAGCAGTTGAGACGGGCAGATGAACTCAAAGTATGTGCACACGCTACTCCAGTGATACTCAAGATCGTTGAATACCACCATCAGCTCGTCGCCTCGCTATCTCTTGGTAGCGGTGCGCTCACAGATGTCATAACCGCTGCGACGCTTTGTTATTACCTGCGCAAGTTGAAAACGGGATATAGGCAGTAGGTCAACTTTGAACCTTGTAACCCTCCTCGCCGATCTCAGAACACGGGTACTAGGTCCGATCATCTTGTCTACAAGCTATCTTTATACGCCATCAATACTGGAGCGTTGACAAGTGTGATGAGTCTCGGCGCCTTGATCTTCGTTGGGTGTTTTCCTCTTCTTCATTCATCGAACATGTGTTGATAGAGTTACAGTACGACTTGCATCCTCGAACTTTCCAGTTCATGCCCTTCTATTACACCCTCAGCCGACGTACGTTCCAGCTGGACCTAAAGCCCGCACCGGCGCTGATCGTAACTCCACAGTATACGCTATTTCTTTTCTTTGCACGCTGAACACGCGAAGGGTTATACATGGCCATGGGACAGACCGTGAAACCAGCTCAGCCCATAACGGAGAGTACATCTCGCCGAATTCCCGGAATCAGCACTCCCGCCGCTCCAACAACATTTTGATGCTTCCAACCCACTACATCTCGTCCCCCACAAAAGTTCGTCTCCTTGTACTTGGGAGTTGCGAATTTCGCTGACTCGGCCTCAACTCAGAGCCAACTAGAAGTTGGCGTGCACCATGAAATCTCCGTGATCACAGATATGGGACCTCCAGGGGGCGAACATAGTAATTTAACTAAGGTAAGTAAACTCGAACTATGTACGGCTCCAATATTGATGTCGTCCCGCTGCCAGGGTCCATCATCCCCTCCCCCGGAATATCCAGCCTGGCAAGGTTATGCCTATTAAAGTCGCCTGGAAAAGACACTGGCTCAAAAGCTTCCCGTCATGTACAATAATACCAGCTAGTTTATGCGACATGGTTCTATTGTAAGTTCTCCCCTTGGATCTTCATTGAGAATAGATATGCCTGCTTTCGAACCAGTTTACCGCCACTATAGCCACGATAACGCCACATCACATAGCCGTTCGGATCGCCTGAAGTCGCTGTTGACCCATTCCCTTCGCCGTTTTGCCCATCTGTTTCCCGACCCTTCACGCGGTTCGGCGGTTTCCATGTCTAAGGAGATCTCTTCTTGGCTTTCTACCGGTTTGCCTAGTTACCGGGTTCTTATTCGTGTATCGTCGTCGCGTCGAGACTGAAGTACTGACCTTTCGCACTTGTTATGTTTCCTCGGCTTCATTTAAGGTCTTCCCATGGTATCAGCCTATTGTTAAACATGCTCTCCCCGGTTGGTTTGGGGACATTATTTGCGGAGCCTGGTCGGTACAGAGACTCGCCCTTCAGCTACCGGTCAAGCAATGGCGGTTAACGAAGAAGACACCCAAATCTTCTGAGGGCGGTCTGTTTCAGAACCCCATCAAGGTTCAGAAGCCAGATCCGCCGATCAGCCGGGCGTTACGGGGGGTCAGAAATTTCATTAATTTTCCGTTCGGAGTTCCCCTTCACACCTCCAAATTCGGAATGCAATTCAGTGTCAGTGGGAACCTGGAAGCTATTCCAGGGCGAGCCCTAATTGGGAAGTACGTACTTTTCTGGGAGAAAACCTACGTCTTTTCATACATACCTCCTGACTTTCTCCCTGACTCCAGCCTTCCCCTGCTCTCTGCCATCTTCACCGCGCCTGCCTCTAGTATGGCGACACTTTCTGTCGATGTAACCATCCACAATACTCTAGGGGCCATTTTGGTTGGTTTCGCGATAGCTTGCGCTATATACGGTATTCTCTTCTCGCAGGTATTCACGTATTTTTCCAACTACCCGTTGGACCGTATGGCTTACAAGTTCCTGGTAAGTCATCGCGCTCTCAAGTTCTAGACGCGTGTTCTGACATCAGTCGTTGGGATTGTACAGGTGGTCCTCTTACTGTGTGTTTTCATCTGTCACTTCATATACTCCATCGCTCATACATCTTCGTGTCTCGAAGTGCTATGGAGACCGCCGACCAATGTCTCATAGGCCACGTACTGTACTTCTACGGGATCTCCAACTTTGCAAACCAGTTGGTACTGCTAAAAGGCGAAACAACATGGTACGTTCATCGAACTCTCCCTCGTCTCACTATTTCTCATACTATCTCACAAGGTCATTGATCGTAAGTCACATCTTACCCATGGATTGCATCAACCTTAATCAACCATGTTCCGTGTCTTAGTTGCAACAGACCATTGGGGTAAGCGCCCTATAGTCTTGTCCACTACGCTTTTGGTTCGGGTACTCAAAGGCACACTAGGCCACTGTCGGAGCTATCGTGAAAACGTAAGTTTAGCCTGGATATCTCTCGACGGCATTTTGAGTGACATCGTCCCCAGGAACTTTGCTCTACGCGTATGGAGATGTAAGGAACCTTCCATCCCCTCGACGAACGGGCGTCTAAGCTGTCCTATTTTTGCAGTCAGCGAGCGCAATTGGTTTATTACTTCCTTTATTGTGCGTCTCGATTTATGGACCGTACCCAAGATTCCCGAGGCTCACCTAGAATGACCTCCAGATGGTCTTGGTTTTGGGCCAATTAGGCCTGGCTTTCGGTCCGTCTCTGCTCCCCTCCAGCTTCAGCCAATGACTCATTTTATCACAATAGCATATACTTTCCAGGCGTAAGTCTGTTCAGCGGCTCAATAGACCAAGCATTCAGACCCACGGTATATTTGTTTCAGCTTCCGACAGTCAAATCTTTTCGCTGTTGTACACCTTCGGGTAGGCCGAAATTCTTTCCGCTATCGTTATCGCGCCCGTCATTGACCAGCTCTGTTATAGACTCTTGGAACCATTGCGTTAGCAATTGGTGTCCTTACGGACATTGTGATTGCCATAGCTCTGTGCTACTTCCTTAACAAACTCCGTACAGGATACCAACGGTATGCCTTCGTCTCTCCATGGGCACTGGTTCTGACATAAGGCCCACAACAGATCTGACACTCTCGTGAACAGTCTGGTGCGATATGCCGTCAATACTGGTGCTGTGACTGGGTACGTTGCTTCGCCTCCGAAGCCAATGTGAGATTGCCCTTTCTAATGAAGCTTGGCCTATAGCGCCGTCAGTTTGACCACCCTGATTCTGGTGAGAATTTCTATGGGATTCTGATTTTTATCTACAACGCCACTAATACATCCGCCGATGCTCAGTACAACCTCATGCCCGCCAACCTAATATTTGTCTCGACGTATTTTATCCTGAGCAAGTGTACGTGTTTCACGCGCATCTGGAGATCATCATCTATCCATCACTTACGCTCTTCTACTCTTTTTGTTCTGATCAGTCTACGCTATATCATTCATGGCAACGTCCGTCTTCTTCCCTCGTCAAGTGACCTCTGGCCTAAATACTGTATTCTTAGTCTCAACACTCGTCGCGTCGTCCGAGGCAAAGGCACCGACAAACAGGGAACGAGCAACAATACCAATATGTTTCACCTGGGGACACGACAACCTAGTATGGTTCCTAACGAGCTGGACGTATGGGAAACGGCCCACACGTACACCCTTACCACCTCCCAGGGACAGCTGAGCTCGGGCGGGCAAAAACTCAAGTCACCTATCTCACCAATTGTAAGTCAGAAGTCATCTTTCGGGAGCGAGTGCACATATTCATCAAATAATGCTCGTTTTGTGCACTGTATAGTCGCCACATTCCCAGATATCGCATCCCTACGCAACTTCCCAGGATCCCTTCCCACTCAACTCCTTCCACCCGGGATCGGGGACGGGTGCGAATGCATATCCGCCTTCACGACACCAGTCCGTAGACTCCTCGTTTCTTTTTGTGCTTCGCGCTGAACACCACTACCATAGAACGGTATATGGCCAGGCCTTGTGAGGACTGAAGACCCTCTCCGCATTCTGGGTAACGCGCCACTGCAACGCATGAAGATTTCAATCGAGATTGACGGTTTCCGTCAACTCTATCGGCTCCACAATTCTGCCGAGCATGAGAGAAGGGACGGTGGCAGGGTGGCTAGCAATGAATGCAGAGTTGAAAGGAAACAGAAGAGGCGAGGATCGGCAAGTTGCCACAGTGTATCTCGTATTGTGACATAAAAGCTGCGCTTTTGAAATCCGTTTGTACGCTTAGACCTCGTATGGTCGTTTCTGCTATTACTTCGCTATCCCAGGGCTCTCGAAGCTCGTTATGGGTGCTATAGAATGTATTAAGTATATAGAATGTAATATGTACTCGTGCGTATGTAATTACTATAGATGTGAATGAACGCGGTCGCTTCCTTCTCAGATGATCACTTGCACCAAGGTTTTTGAATGTCGGTTTTCGTTATATGGTCACGGATGATGCATGATATCCCCTCGCGTTCGACGGCCAAACTATATACACCATCAGGTCACGGACGTCACTAGAGAAATGAATGGTTGGTGCTAATGGAGGACTTGTAGATTCGATAGCCAGTACGGAATACCGAGAATACCGAGAATTCGTTGGCTTCCACAACCTTGTGTTGTATCCTTCAATGATGAGCCGCCTATGGTACTGGTTCCATGTCTGTGGTCCAGATCTTTGCCACGGGTCGCCATCCAACTAGTCACCGGTGAGACGTGGTACTCTGCATCGAATCATATGAATCAGGACGAGGACGAAATCCAATAGGTTCGATGCGTATAGTAAGTAGCTCCAGAATGCACACAAGAGCCTGCTCCAAGTGAATCAGAAGGATTCTGGCTGATTATGACCGCCATCAAAACACATGTAAAGAACATACTAGGTACACAGCGCGTAAGTTTGCAATGGAATACAAAATGAGAAGAGTAGCATTCAGAGAAAAGGAATATAAAACCGACTCCCAGCGTCCTATGGCCCTACACGCTCACACATAATTACCACCACTCACCCGTGCCGACTAACCCCAGCTCCGGCCTGTCATACTCCCTCCATGCGTCCTCATCCGACTTCTGCTCCTCTTCCCATGTCCAGTCCACATCCAGCTTTCCCCCAGCATCTCGTTGCTGCTGCGCCATCCTGTAGAATCCCATGATCAACTCGACCTGGTCTTTTGTGACTATCCCGAAATCGGCTTTGAGGTGTTCAAGCTGACTTCTGAATGAGGAGGATAAGACGTCGAGGACGAGAGATAGGAAGGAGGAGTCGGGGTAGCACCCGTCACATTCCAATTTCTCTAGTCGAGGGCACAACGCTTGGCTTAGGTCGGAGGTAGAGTCCGAGATCAACAGCGCCTGGAAGACCGCTCGAATCCACTCTCGCAGAACCTTCATTTCTGGCTCTTCACCATGAAGGCTGAGACGAGCAGGATACCCAAGTTTCAACCGCTTCAATCCAGGAAGTAGCCTCAAGCTTTTCGCCACCGCCTCAGCGCTCAAAGATCGAGGTAGCGACACATCCAATTCCTCCAAACCCGAACCACAGTTTGAACGAACGATGAGCCCCTCGAATGGTGCCGACTCTTCGGTGAATGGGAACCCGTTCGGACCCTCAGCGGATCCAGAGGCGGAGAAGGATAGAGCGTGAACAGCGAGTCGGCGGAGGTTGGGAGCCGTAAAAGCGTTGAGGGTGTTATGAATTCCAGGGCTGAACCGCGTTTGCGGTTGCCCACCCCCTCCACCGCCGAATTGATAGCAGTAACCCTCGTACTTGATCTCGAAGGTATGTAAGGATGACCATTCGATTGGTTCGTCGGGTGTCGAGAAGACGTGGGGTGGGTATGGTAACGATGTTCGGATCGTCAATGTATGAAGGGATGTACATCTCTCCGCTAGTCTCTGTACGAGTTGCGAAGGTTCGAGAATGTTAGGTCCGATAGTCGTGAGCGTGTTGATCCGTAGCTCTTTGAGCTGGGCCCAATCAATAGGCAAATCAATAACCGTGATGAGTTCGCATGTAAGGTGTAGCGACTGCAACGATGGAGCTCGCGTAACGAGATTGCCGAACGACGTAGGCGAAGGTGGGGCGAGGGGATCTCCGGGGAAAGAGAAAAGGTTGTTGGATGTGTATACCGTTTCCAAGAGTGGTAGGTCTTCCGACCTCAGACGCTCGAACGATCTGGGGCTAAGCGTACCGACTCGGGGGCCGAATGCAAGTATTTTCCATCGTCGAGAGTAGTCTGATAGAAGGTTCATGAACTCCCCGAAATAGTCCTGTTCCCCATCTCGAGCCAAACCCGAGACGCCCGTAGACACCGATAAGGTCAGTGGTAAGTCTCCGGAACGGTCTAACCAGATCTGGACGCCCTCTCTCCTCTTTTCCATCACCGAACGAAAGTCGGGGATACCCTTCGGTGATGGGAGGAAGATGTGTATTTTATTCCAGAGCCTTGGGGTCGTCACTGCAACATGTCTCCAGCCCCGACACACTCTTGTCAACAACAACGGGGCCTCCTTCGTTGTGCGTAGCGAGACATCGAGTTTGTGGCTGGGTAAACAGTAGACGAATATCTCCCTCCATAAGTCTGTTGGCAGCCTTCGGAAAGGTGTCAAAAGTGATTCGTGGTGCTCGACGAACGACTGAATTTCGGTCCGCTCCGATAGCAGACGAGCGATCTGTGCATCGATTTCACTGAGACGTGACGATGGTGTGTTGAGAATTGTGCGAATTTCCGAGAGCTCTTCAGGACTGGGGGTGTAGTTTGTCGTGGTATGGATTGGGTGAGTAAATTGGGAGTGGAAGACCATCGTGGTGGTTGAGTGCTGAGCAGTGCGTATGTCGTCACGGGGAACTTCTTTGAGATATATATGAGCCGGGCCTGGAATCAGAGTACCTTTAGCTACGCGGGGCTTTGACCGTGTTTTGTCATTCTCACCTTCAAATACTGCTTCGAATGCTGTACTGACAAGGATAATGGGCGAGAGTGAACGTGAGATGGATCCTTACCCGTTTAAAGAGCCTAGTCCTACTTATACATGGTCGTTCAAATGATGCAGGGCTGCGATAAGAATATGATAAACCACTGCGGGAACGACAATTTAGTGAGTGGCCCTGGGGATGAAAGGCTTGAAATGCGACAAAAACGCGAAGATCCGCGTCCAGAACGGCCACAGCCCTATAGCAGAAGGACGAATGAATATACTGGAGTGATTTCTATCGGTCATACAAGCGAGAAGAAGCTAATAATAAGACCTTTTGAGAGAAATTGCCTCATATTGAATGTTAAGAATCGGTGAGGCAGCGGGAAGAGATCATAGCGATAGCAGTCGACGATAAGGACAGCTTGGAGTGAAGAATATTGCGGGGCAGGGGAAGGGGAAAAGCCTGGGAAAAATGACGTGTAGTGATCTCGAGGCTCAAAGCAAAACCCGATTACCCGTATCGATATCACCTGCTCATGAACGCCTTCTGCAGCATGATCATCCTACAACTTCACTTCGTCCAAGAAACTCAAGGCATTTGACCCGGTCTCTATACGGAACGCATCTAGGCGCATTTATCAAAGGTTCATTACGTCGGGACCGAACGCCGCCAACCAGGATGTAATGGATCGTAGCGAATGAAGACAAATGCAGCGATAATAACAAAGTTGGTCGGACCCTTAAGACAGCATTCAAACCTCACGGAAAGGGTACGTTCCCCTGACCATTACAGTGGTGAGGGGCCCGTGGACATACCGCTAAAAAGACTTGATCGACATATTCTGAATTCCAGGGCAGCGGTGTGCTAGGGTCGCATTCAACAAGTTTTCATTTAGCATCAACGATACTCAACTTCTCGGATCCTTCCTGTGGCGCCACTATCACATGCATGGCCTGATTCTCTCGCAATTGAGCTGCTGGTGTCTTCGAGAAAACATGTGCGACGTACAGTAACATCAATTGGGTTGGCATGATCATCAATAATAATATTCACTTCTCGGTTTTCGAGCAAACAGATCCACCGGGGGAAAAACCAACTCACGGAAAAGCAATCACATTGAGCGGAAAAGTAAAGGCAAGACTTCGGCTACAAGAGTGATTGCCGCTAGCGAAATGACCGCGAGGATTCCTGGCAGAACTTCTGGCCACAACTTGATGCACTGGCGACGAGCTTGGCTTCCTGCACACGGTTAGGGCTTCGAGCCCTTCTCCCGTCTGACAAGGACACGCCTTTCGACCTTGCGTGTCTTCAAGGCCTCACGAACAACCCTACACGGCCTGGGCATGGTCCTTCAGTGCTACAGGGGTTATGAAGTCTGGACAAAGTGCCTCGCGAGGACCTCCTGTTCCCGCTCTCCTGACGTTATATCCTCTCGACACGCCGAGCCCTTACCGAGACAACACTCTTCGTGAAGTTCAGAAGCTCTCTTTGATTACATATATCACTTCTCACTACGAAAGTGCGCTTGGTGAGACCCACGAGTTGGCATGATAAGATATATACGTATATATATACAGTACAGGAAAGCGAGTTATGCCACGGTTATGCATGATCGGGTGGTGGTTATTTAACCACCAGAATTCATGTATACAGGGTCGAGTAGCCCGGAAAATGTGGTATTGTATTCTATTACCTATGCCTATCTCACATGTACTCTATAAAATCAATTCTGAGGCCTCTGAACCCACAGGCATCTGTTGCTGCGTGATGGACCTCAATAACCTAAACCCATTATCCACTTTCTGCACATACCCAATCCACCCGATTGACCTGAACATGTAATGAACTTATCATTGTTTGTGTGAATACCTTATCCTGATCCAGGACGGCTTTTGGAAGCTCGAGAAACACCTAAAATCTCGGTTTTTGTTGAGAACTCAGACTACGAGTAACTTCACAGGGTTGGTGGTGAATTTTATCGGGTTCAATACAGTGAGGGAAGGGCTTTGGCGGGTCTGTCGCGAAGAGGGAAATCCCCAGTCCCCAATATGAATTTACCCGAACGACGCGATCGGGTGTCAAAAACAGACCCAATAAAGCTATCCCACGGTACTAGGAGGTTTCGTCTAACCATGGGAGAGGTCCCGGGACCCTAGGCGCACAATAAGCGCCCGCCCGAGGCGTTCTTCCGACCAACTTCCTTGAATTTCCAATTCCTTCTCAGCGGGAAAGCATCTCTAACCATGGCACATGATCTAACCTCAGACACCGCGCGGTTACTCAACCGCCTTAGGTACATAGATACAGTATAGGAGAGTGAGAGTATGACAGTGTATATTTGTACAGAGTAATCCAAATAACGAGATTGCAAAACAGAGGAGCGTGTTTATAGAATTATGGGGGGGTGGCGGTCTGGTAGTCGATCCAATGTCGGGCTGTTCTCTAAATCGCACCTACTCGGAATGAGGGACAATGGGCACGCAAATTCCCTGCCCAGCCACCAGCCTATCACAGTCAATTCCGCGCCCCTCGTTTTGCAACTTATTCTCCTCGATCAATTTCTCAAGGCACTTCCCCGTATCCTCACCATGTTTGCCCCAGCTATCTTCGCAGATGCCCCAACAGGTATCACCACTCCGAATGGTTTGAACGAGACTCTCGTCCGAGTGAACGCACTCCGGGGTTGCGGGCCTAGAAGACTGAGGGGAGACGGCACGCAAAACAAGGAGGAGGACAACAGCAATGATGAGGAAGAACGGGAAGATTGTACGGTAGGCGCCTGTTCGGGCAGACTGCTCGGTGGCTTGGTTCTTTGTGTTGACATAGTCTCAGTCAGGGTCGTGCACGATCGAACGCTGGTGGAGACTTACTGGACCTCCAGGAACCCTTTGATATCCATCCGCTCTACCGCTTCCTCCACCGTATTCGACATCATCGTCTTCTGCGCTTTGTGAGCGATTAGAGCTGCTGGAGACTACACGAGACAGAGATATTCAATCGTTGTTTCCGAGTGGTTGATATGCATCGAGTTCTCACGTACTTTTCTTCATCTCACCAAACTCTTCGCCCTCTCGCCCTTCCCAGGTTGCCCCGGCTGCATCTTCGAAGATGTATTTCTGTCAGTGCGTGTTTAGATGAGTTTGGACGTTGATTATATGGTTTAAAGATGGGAGGTTTCGGCTCAGAAGCAGCCTGTATGCAGCGACCAAGCGAAAGCAAGACTCCCAGCACACACCTGCCTGTCAGCATCATAACCGACCCTCTTGAAACCTTCCGGAAGGCGGTATGAATCCTCGTCGTATTGAGTCCAGCGACCCATTTGCCTCTACTTAGAAATTTTTATTCCTCGGTCTGTTCCTGGATTTCCCTTTTGGGTTGAGTAGTCGCGAATCACAAGTTCCTTGTGTGGAGGATGTCGAAGATGCTGGAAAGAAAGGAAAGCAATGGACCAAGGTGTCGTCACCACGCTGCGCAGCCTGGGGCAGTGCCTGGCTGTCTGACGGTGATGTCGGCCCGACCGGCTGACAGCTCCGAGTCGGGGCTGCGCTGACTTCCTGATGCGCCTTTTACGACACCTTTGTTTGTACCCTCAATCACAACTCCCTGGTCCTCCGAGGGCCACTGGACTGGGAACCACTCATTTTCGATGCTCCCCTCTATTAACCTCTATTTTAACTTCCTTGACACGGAAGCCTTCGAGCAGGATAACGAGAATGATTGGGGGCTGGCGCTGAAAGTTCAGGAATCGTCAAGTTTACCGTTGCTCAACCAAACGTTCCTGACCAACTCTTCAAGTAGATGGATCTTATTCATTGCATCCGAGTCGTAGGCAGAGGAAGCTTCCACAAACTCTCTGGCCTTCCAGGCTCTGTCCGGAACTTGCGAGAACGTACCCCGTCGAGTGAAGTAATATCAGCAGAATCTTCGGTAAATCACCTCAACGTTCCCGCTGCTGAGCGCTGATGCCCGATGTACAGAGCTACCTTCTTACTTCAAACCCGGTACCTATGGCCTCTCTATGAGCCTCGACGTGTCGGCCGCTACTGGACGAGAATGAACGGCCGGAAGAACAGCTCGTTTTGAGAAACAAGTTCAGTCAGTGAAAGGTGGTTTTCTTCTGTTCAAGGATTACCAAAAAGCGGCAAGGAGGTTGGTCACTTGCTTTCTAAAACGACTCCATTCCATGGCTTTGCGTATAGCTTTAGCGAGATTCAGGCTGTCCGTGAAATACGGGGGCCTCCTGGAATCGACGTCCATCTGTAAGTATACCTATCGATTGTCGTTTCCTCCGTTGACGGGAACCGCGTTCAAGGAACAGGAAAGATCATCATTTTTAATATTTCTCCCCACGTCAATCAACTTTTAACTAAAGCTCTCACCATGCTGACCTCCATCGGCCGGATGAAAATGACCGAATAATCGCACACACAGAAAGAAACTCGAAGCCCGGGGAGGGCCTAGGCTGAAGTTACCCAATTTGAGCAGTATGTCCACTCTCTATCAGCCGTTAGCTTAGTTCGATTGGACCTCAACTACGCGGCATCCCGTACGGAATGACGCTATCCCATCCATTCTCTGCTCGTCCCGACTCCCACCAGTCGACTCTCTTCACCTCATAAAGCTGGGAACCGCGTACAACCATCAACAATCATTCAAAGACTGCCTCCCTCTGCCACCGCTGTCAAATCGACTAACAAAAATCTACCACTGGCACGTATGGCATGATGTGTTGCGTTTCCAGTTCCGGAGAGGAAAGCGCGCTTTGGACTTGTCGAACCTGGAGTCGTCGTATAGGACCTAGGACCTCCTCGCGAAACCGAGAGCCTGTGTGTGCACTCTTTTGCCATTTGGAGGTGAAGGAACGATGGTGTAGACCCTGTGGGTATCGATATAAAAGGAAGCAAACTTAGAGGTGGAATCAGCATCGCTCAAGCGACTTTCGAGGAGTTCTCAAGTTCCCTTCCAGCTCTCTACGCGACTTTCTGCTTTATCTCCCTGACCTCGTCCTTCCTCTCTACCTCCATAACTTTCAGTATGGTTCGCATCAGCATCGCCGTCGTTGTCGCCGCCCTCGCCTCCACTGTGGTTTCGCTCACCCAGGTCGAGCAAGTTCTTTTAGATGTCGATGATCTCCGCCAGAACTACTTCCCGGTCCTCGCTGAGGCCATCGGGAAAATCCCGAATAGTCCTGAGGAGCTCAAGATCTGCAATGTCGTAGTGAGTGCCCGGGTCGGTGCTTTCCTCCGTGTACGAGTTACTGACCAAAAACATCCAGGGCATGCAAGCCGCTGCGACCCGCGTGGCGGGCCAGTCTGGAAAGATCAACTCTGGTGTCGCTGTGAGTTATCCGTCCCACGAATGGAGGCTGGCTATTCTGACCGATCATTACTTGTTAGAACACGACCAACCTGTCGTACATCGAGGCCGGACAGATCCTTTGTTACTTCCAAGATGCCCACCACGATCTTATGGCCATCGTTAACGGGATCGTCGCCAAGAACGCGACGCTCACTGGGGACAAGGCATTCTTGAGGGCACCTCTGAGGGCTCAGCTCAGCGATATGAGGGCCGGACATGACGTTTTGACAAAGACGTTCAGGGATAAGTGTCCCGTGAGTTCCACAAAAATACTGGCTTTTATTCTTGTCGGATCCAAGGTTGCTGACCGGCTTTGACAGGACTTTTGGAAGGAGAAGGCGGGTGAATTGAACGCAGATGGTGATGCGCAGTTTGCGGTTGCTGAGAGCTCCTTCGATCCTTTGAAATAACCTGGTGGCCTGCTTGGGAGTTGGGCTCACCCAGCTCCTTCATTACCTCTACCCACATATTCCGAATGACATAACGTAAATATTAAAGTTTTGAGATTGTTAGGTTTTAGACGGCGTGTAATGACTATACATTGACTATACACTATTAGATTAAAGATACAGGTATGACAGCTACAAGCTTCTTTCTCAGTCTATGTAGTACCGGGGAAGAATACTATCAAGCTGATCATCAAACCGGCAAAACCCATCTAACGCATCGTCACGATCACGTAGAGCTATCCGACGATCATCCCACTTCCACTCGAGAACCATCTCACCACGCCGTAATTCCCCCCACCTCCGCCAACGTCTCTTCAGCGCGAATGAACTCGTTCAGCTTCGCCTGGCTACAATCTCCGGAATTGTACAAAGAATGAGAATGTCTTGAGCCACCCAGAGTCCCTTCGAAGCCGAGCTAAATCGAGTACTAAAGGTGCGTATACTGGGGGGCAATCAGCGAGTCTGATCACTGTAGTGCGGAGCATGCTGGGTTGGTGAGCGCAAGGAGTCTTCTCCCCAACGACGTTACAGTATGGGGGCGTTTCATCCTACATCTCCTCGTGAAACGTGTGATTGACAATCTCCAAGTTCGTCAAACCAGGGAGGCGCTGCAACGTATGAGCCGTTATGTTGTCTGGGATAACGAAGTCGAGGTAAAGCGATTCCAAGGAATCGAGGCAACCGGACCGGGATAGAAGGTCACAAAAGGGAGCCGAATTTCCCTCATCAACTTGATAGGAACACCCTCTCCCATGTTCGAATACGAGACGGGTAAGAGCGGGTGTTAAAATGAAGCCAAGAAAACGATCTACTTCGTCGGTCTCCCCAAGCCAGTCGTCATCTATATCTGGTGTTCGTCTTTGGAAGTCAAGTATGAGGGTGTGTAGATGAGGCCATTCCACGGGGGCGGCAGCGTCCATCTGGAGAATATGGTTATCAATGTCGATCTCCAATGAGCATGTCCGCAACTCGGGCGTAAATGTGGCGAGTTCTAGGATCGAAGTTGCGGGGAACAATGCGAGGGCTACGTAGGTGAGGTTTGTCCATGATATTGGGAGAAGACGACACACGTCGAAGGAGGCACTTCGTGTGGACGTCAAGGTGCTTAGGTGTATAGTGGAATGGCCGTTTCTCTACGACGAGCCGGATTGCTTGTAATATGGGAAGTTCGGAAGAAAGCAATTCGACAAGGCGCTCTTTCACCCTCTCGATGGTATGGACCAGCGAGAGCGACATCCAACGGGAGGGAAAGCTGGCCAAAAGCGATAGTATCTCGTCAACGGTACCCTGAACGGGGAAATTATGTTTTCGCGAGTAGGGGTTCGGGAAGGAGGGATACTAGCCTGTCAAAAGCAACGGATGAAGGGGGAGGTGCCTGAGCGTTCTAGCCGATTACTGATGCCTGCAAGGCGTTTCTGCATCCAAGGCTCGTAACAGATGCCCACGTCTATGGCCGGATGAGGAATGAAGATATGAATCGCATTCCCAGACGGGGAGTGCGCAATGCTACGTTGCGCCAAATATGGCACACGAGGGTGAGCGAAAGGGGAGCTTCTCTGAGATTTCTGGATGGAAAATGGTCGGTCGGTAAGCACCGAATAAAGATTTCTGATAGAATGTCTGCTGGTAGCCTCCCTATAGGCAACAAAACTGTGCTGTGAGCACCGACAAAGTGCTCCAGTTTGTCGCGTTCGGCACGCGATATTTCTGCATCAATCTCTCGAATCCTAGACTGTGGTTGGTCTATCAATCATCTGACTTCGTTCTGTTCCATAACAGAAGGCTCGTTATTCGTACTCAGGAGATGAGAATATGGCTGTGATTGAGAGAAAAAGTCAGTACATGTTAGTCGACACGATAGGGCAACTCACGCGACAAATACCTCTCCATTCTCTTCAAAATCAACTTTGCCTGGTTGTCCATCGAAGGAAGAGAGAACAGAGGTGCTGACGGTCGAGTCAACCATCATTGTCAGGGTCTGACAGTGAAAGGCAAAACCCAATTTGGTCCGGATTTCGGCCGAAATCTCCGACAAACCGGACTCGGCATGCCGAACAGCTCAAAAATATACAACGTTGGTCCCGACCATCATCTTTCTCCCAAAATGTCCATGAAACACTCATAGAATATTGCTCAAATCTATAGCCACGCCACTCACAAACACTAATTGAGCGCTCAACGCGATGTTGTATCGAGCACAGGCCTCGTCCTTTTCGATTTCATATATATCATGTCGCAGAAGGATCTCCTCATCCCAGTATGTGCTAACCAAAGGGGTCCAAGTTCTCGAAACCACTTACTTGACAGGGTCGTAATGCAATGGACAAAAACTTTCTATAGATGGTCCACTGTCTCTCAGGAGTCAGGCCTCAGGCCTCAGGCCTCATGCTGAACTAGCTCTAGGTGAGTAGACGGCCGGCCGATTTGTATCCTTTGATTATCGACTGAAAAACATACAGGCTCTCGACCCGTTTCCAGTCAGCCACTGCAGACGAGAATCATACTTCTTTCAAGCACACACGAGGATCAAAATAACAACGGACAGGATTCTGTCGTCTGCGCTTCACGACAGGGTTTTCCTCTCAACTCGTCCCTCAACGTTGCCCACTCCTTACA